>JAODLI010000024.1:5757833-5797499 GCA_027575585.1 Percopsis omiscomaycus | reverse complement strand
GGGGAAGAGGGAGGGAGGGAGAGAGCGAGCGAGAGGGGTTGTAAAATGAACAAGAAAAGGTTGGTGCTCAATACGTCTGCAGTGCCGTCAGACAGTCAAAACAAATAAAGCAGGGCTGCGCCGGAGAATCACAGCTCAATATGGACTTGCCGGGCAGGGGACTGGCTGTCAGCGGGGAGAGAGGACACAGCTTTATACCCATACCGATGAGCAATTCCCTCTCTCCTTGACGCTTCCGGCCGGGCTCACCGCAGAGGAAGAGGAGGTCGCCCTACCACCGCGGAGCCGTCCTCCGGAAGACTAATGTGTCCCTGAAGTTTTGTTAAAGCTGGTTATTTACTCCAGCAAAGCAATCGCTGCAGCCTGAGGGTAGCAGAGTAGAAAACACACACCGCTATGAAAATTCTGCCGTCTCTCGCTGTGAAGCGTTGTCAAATACCAAGGGGGCGTTCCGGCTAAAACATTAAGGGTACTCTTTTTTTTTGGCACAACATTAGACGGGGGAAGATGTTCAAACAGCATGGCTTCTGAAACGAAAAAAAACGCCTGACTGTGGGAATTGTTGACCAAAAGGATGAAAGCGTCAGAACAGAAACCAAATTATTAATACGCAGTACTAAAAACCATCACCAATCAATAAGGCTAAGTCAAATGTGCACATAATGACAATATGAATGCGAGCAGAAAAAAAAAAAGTGAAAATCACTGATACTGACAACATTAGCATTAGCAGTTAGGCTTTATCAAACCGTAGCATATCTCTAGGAGCGCGAGTGAGGCCAAATGACTGTGGATAGGTATGGAAATCTAGTTGAAGGAAGGTCAAAGTGATTAAGCTGGCATTAATGACAGGCCCAGGCTTTCTGTGAGAATGCTCACCAGAGCCATCTCTAAACCCATTTGTCATTCTGCTTCCAACATTGAAGCATCTGCTTTGAAGTCTCTACCACTAATGCAACGCAGCGAGGTTAAACAGCTTAATGCTGAAGTCTGTTTCACCTCTCCCTCTCTCTCATCTCAATTTACCGCAGATATTGCTGTAACAATTTCCGTCTTTATTTCATTTTCCTTCTTGCCACGGTAAAAGAGAAGAGGGTCAATGTAAAGGCAAAGGTAGCGTGACAGACATGCCCCGCCCACTGATTCACAGAAGCCGTAATACTGTAATATGAAAGCATGTTTAGAGGGTTTATATGGCAGGCCACGCATGGCTCAAACCTGTGATGATAATCAGGCAGCCTGTCACGTTTAAAAGCTCCACTTAATCTAGTGAATGCTGAAGATTTGACAACAGAAGACAAGTGTAGAGAAATGTAGTAATGAACACGTAGTACCCACTGTGTAGGCAATTGGTCAAAGTGAAAGCTTTCTGAATCTGTAAGCGCACGTGAGTGACACAGCACAAACACTGTTGAACATAATATAGGATCTTCAGAGCTTTGGATTTCCTTATCCTCCACTACAACAAGATTAAGATGACGCATATGACATTAACAATATCAGCAGGCAAATATATGAAAGCGTGAATGAAAGGGAGACAGAGGCCGATTTTCACAGCCAATTTGAGATTGCAGGGTTGGGGATTGGGGGGGGTTGCTGCTGGCAAACAGCACACGGAGCCGGCTGGCAGTGAAGGCAGCCTGGCTCACAGGCAGCAAAGCAATTTCACTGTTTGGCAATACTGTTGTCTCTGTGTGTGGATTAGAGCTGACACCAGAGCGACTGAGTCATGCTAAATGTAGTACAATCACAGGCTTTTGTTCCTGAACTAAAACACCGCTTCTTACATTCACGGAGAACAGTGGAGGAACAGGGGGCAAGAAACGGTAAGAAATAAGAACATTATTACGCCACAACAGCGCAGCATTGCAACATAACTAAAACCAACTGAGGGATTATTATACCGAAACAGAAAAGGAGCCCCAATTTTTTTTTTCACATTACCCAGAAAATCAAGAGGAGAAACGTATGAATGTTATGTCCTTAACTCTTCATTCCCTAACATTATGAAGCAATGCGTTATTTCTTGTAAGAGAACCTAACAGAGAAATGACCTAGAAACAGTAGCCTTGGTTGATCAAATAAGCTAACAATGCTAACAGAACTAAGCTGGGTGGCACCTTCTCATCACCTTCCTGATGGTTGAGACCTCGCCCGGTGCCCTATTGGCCCAGAGTTGTTTTTGGGCTTGGCAGTACCTGGCAGGACAGCCCCTGACCCGTCCTTTTCATGGTCGCCCACGGAAATGCCATCTGGCTAGTGTGAATGATTACCGCAGCAACGGCCGTGTGACCTGCCGCCAGCAGGAACCAAGGTCACTCCACCTCGGCACAGCGCACTTTTTGCTGGCCTCTTTTCATCAGCCGGCAGGTGAATTATTCATCCCAAGCAGCTCCCAAGCAGAAACGTGCTACACAAACATTACAAATGTGCACGCGCTGTTCATTGTTGTTGGGGATAAACTTCCAATGAGAAAATGTCTTTAGTAAACAGTCTGCAGCTTGTAGACATTCTCAGGTATCGTGCTACAAGCTGGAGGTCGGATGCAGTGAGATGATGTAAGATGCTAAAAATATACAGAAACCATTACTAAATACAAAACAAGTGAATTAATTGATTTTCAACACATGTAGAGGGTCTCGCCATTAGGCTTTAGGCAGATTTACAACCAAGAAAGTCTGGTTAGAATATTTAGTGGCTTTACGATAACTATGTACGGTTTTATATTGTAGGATGTTACTCTGGGAAGGGAATTAATACTATTCCAACACTGAGGTGTCCAGATTGGAATAGTGCTTATTTTAGTGCTTATTTTCTATATCTTAGAAACAAATACTGGGATTGTTATTTAGGGTTTAAAAGTCCTTGTATTGTGGCGGTGTGGAATTTACATGATTTTATTACCAACCGCAATGACGAAAATGATATTTAGGCTATGTCAGGCATCTGTTTATTTTATATAGACCTAGTTAACATTAAAAACCAGCATACAGTTTAGTAATTATTACAACATACTCTTACTACTACTACTAATAATAATAATACCCATTTGTAATGTGTAAAAAAGCACAATTGTAGAATCATCCACAGTGCAATATTGTATTGTGTTTTTTACATGAGCAACCTATAACCCATAAACACTGGGCGATGGCCTCCCTGGTATAGGTAGCTCTTAAAAGATGCGCATATGCTAGTCTCATTCTTTTAACATAATGTGAACCTATAGAGTGCTTTCATGTTACATATGAATCCCTGCTCCTGGATAAAGAAGAGGGGGGGGGGGGGGGAGAATACCTTGAGGGAGCCTGCTATTTTATAACAAGATGCGAAATGGACATGCACAATAGCTCCGGTCGCCCTCTGAATCCCAGACTAAATGACTAGTCCAGAGATTGGTAGGTAGAATAACATTCGGCCACACAAGACAACCGAGAACAGATCTGATTTCTTCTCGGCAGGCTTTTCTGCGGGACCTGGATTGCCATGCTCCTGTCATTTCTCATGTTACAGAACATCAATCATCCAGCAGAGACAGTGCCCTTGCGCTTGCCGAGGCTGATTTACAAACATTAGCGGGGAATACAATTACACAGCCCCTGCCCGAACAGTCCAACGTGGTGTCATGGCCAAATTGTTCCCCCTGTCGAAATTGTTTCTTTGCTTAAGATGGTACAATACGGTTATTTTTCGACAAGGCAAAACAGAATGTGCAATTTGACTATTATTATGATCGAATAAGTTCTTATGAAGATAACAGTGCAGAGCCAATAGGGTACTAAACCACATAACACTAATGCTATAATAGTAGCCTTACATAGCATGCTGCTGACCGGGTTGCTAATAGTACAAATTGTAGCCAAAGAAATAATTTCGGCGTGGGGAGACAATTTCGGTACGCCAGCGTGGCTTGACAAGAACGGGGTAGACAGAAAAAAACCTTTAGCTTTTCGAACCTTATTTCAGGAGCCCTCAAAACGGTTGCTTTCAGAATAGCCCACTGCAAATAGCCTGTCAACGGTGTGGTTATACATCCAACTTTTACCTCAATACTACATAAAAGATATGGCATGGCATTTAATGGGGATTTAGGCTAGCCTGGGCTGAAACAAATTGCTCACCTGTCACATCTCAAAGCTTTAAATGTTCTTAAGGATATTCTCAAATTCTAAAATAGTAGGCTGCAATAGACATTAGACCACAGTGCATGGCACAATGAAAACACCGCTCATCGCTCTAAAGGTATCACATTAGGCTACTAATTTTAAAATATAAATGAAACGTTTTTTGACGTTTCTAATTCAACAGCATAGAAGATCCGATTAAATGTCGACCAGTACAACTAATGTCAACAGAAAACTTTCTGAATCCTAAATAGTCGTTAAAGTTTCCGACATTATAAACAGCCAAATATGTATCATTATAAAATCTCGTGAATAAAACTATCAGAATCAGCCGGGAAAGATGCGGCAGGAACGCTGCGGTCGTCGACACAAACGGCACATTAAAACATTAAGCTGGTAAAAAGTTCGCCTACGTCCAACAGCCAAGATACACGGGCGCATTAAAAGTTTCCGTACATCTACACTGACTGATTTCTCACCATAAAACAAAAAGGAATATAAAAATCGTGCTGTCCGAGGTGCTGATCCCAGAGCGGTGGCTACAGAGCGCCTGTGCTGCTCTGGTCGCTCCATCGCTGATCAATGATTGAACTGAACAAAGGCAGAAGAGGATCAATTTCTAATAACTATCAATGCAACGCTGCCGGTTCCCTTTGCACATTTGTTCAAAATAAGATAATACACATCGGTGTAAAGTACATGACGTGCTAATGAAAGATATGCCAAGAAATGTAAGGATAACACTAACCTGAAGCCGCCGTAGATCAAATTTCTTCCAATATTGAAACATCGATCCTACATCGGCGGCCATCTTGGGGGATATTGAGGAGATTTTTTTCAGCGGCTGCAATAAATATGTGGGCTGGATTCCCCTCGTTAAACAACGTTTACGATCACTGGTCCTACTTTAGAAAAAAAAGTAATGAATAGACTTACACGAGAGTCCACCGACATGTTTAGCAAGTCTACCGACATGTTTGTTGCTGGGGGAGGAGGGGGGGGGATAGGATATTTGGCGACCCCTCAGTTTTTCAAAAGTAAACGCAAACTCTATCCATGCGTCCGTCCCAACATTAACTGAACAATTGCACTTGATTTTGCTTTGGCAAAGTTATCAATACTGACGTAGGCTGAGGGGTGATCAATACCACCTGGAAAAAGGAAGGAAATGATGTGTAGATTAGTTCGTGGAATTTGGCCAAGCCTACTTTCTACTGTTTAGGGGGTGATTGCGTTGGACAAGGACGCGTGAAAAATAGAAATAGTCTAAAGTTTAATACAAAAAATTTGATTAATATTGTGCTTTTGTTATTTTTTAGCCAACCTACATAGTTATAGCAGTTACTTTGAGAAAAATTAGACCAAATATATTCTTGATATTCTAAAGATAAGAGTTTAAGTGTCTTTTTTTAACAAGGCTATAGGCTACCCATCGACGTCTTATGAATAACTTTTGTCATATATGGCTGTGGTAGGCTATATTTGACTGATACTGATATGATATTTGACGGTTTGATTGATTCAATTCTATTGATGGAATTAACCTAAGCGTTACATTTATGAACATTTGAATAAGCCAATGGCTGCGAGGTGATTTATCCAATTGCGGTAATGAAAAAAGGCAGAAAGGATATGTCTAATTTTAGTAGATTCCTATGGGCAAACGTTCCAATATATTTTTTTATTATGGTATTACGACAACATCCTAGATACAACTGAAATGTATTGAACTTATAGGCTACATAGGCTACTTATATTCCGAATTGCATGACATCATGACACCAGCAAAGATCTTACTCTCTCTCTCTCAAGTAATCTCGTAGATACCAGAGCCATACATATACTTGACCTTACCTTATATTAATCGATCACATATTTGTCTAATTAAAATATCATTCTACTGGAAGAACACTTGACAACACACGAGCTTTCAGAGTAACAATATCCGCCTCCCTCTAGTGGCACTACTGTGTAATTATCTGTGTACTGTAGCATTTGACACAAGGCAATTAGCAAATTAAGACTGTTTGATTTCATCCAATGATTATACCTTTATACTTATCAGTGATAGCTTGCATTACAAAACAATCAGTTTCCACCCCCTGATCACATAATGACACAATATTAGTATTTCATAGCTTGTCAGGGGACAATGTAGTTTTCTTATATTATATCATACAAGAGGACAGTAAATGCATATTAAAAGTTTTACTTATTGGCTGATATTTGTGGCTGTAGGGTGAGAATAAGGTGAATGAATCAAGTGTAAGGAATATAATATGGTTTGTCACAAATCTCATGATTCACAATAGGGCTAAATTTGGCCCCAACCTGCCCCAAAGTAAAATAAAGTATGTCCTAAATATTTTGGTAATCTGTATGAAGACCAACCAAACACATCAGCAGAATGTGTATGGTTTTGTGATAGTTTTGGTAGTGATGGATAAATTTCCCCTGGCGGAGACTGAATCAGTGAATATAAAATTTCAGTTATGTTTACAGTATCCACTATAGGCCATTTATGGAATATTCACTCTTCAAACCATACAGGGTACAAAGTAGTAGCCTATGCTATAAAACTGTCAATCATTCCTTGGACTCGGGGGAGACTTTCCACAATGTACCCATTTCAATTCACAAACCTCTACCTTGTTGACTTTAGGTTTTAAAATGACCACTGATACAATGTATAGATATTTATGAATATGCACTCAACGATACACTGCAAGCACCTCACCATAGCTTGTGTAGAACATTTTATTTTTTAAACATAACCAATTACTATTTCAGTCCCACCCAAGATGGAGTATAGGTGGGATATGCATCTTAGTTCATTTAAAAATAATTTTAAGTTTTAAAGAGGTAGCTGGTGTTAAAATAAATTAATTCCGATAGAATCTGAAATGCTAAATGTCAGTTTATTCCTTGCAATTCTTTGGTGGGAAAATGGGCTGTGTAAGATGAGACTTATAAACTCCAAAAACCTCTCTAAAGTATTCAATTTGAGTTTAAGTTTTTATAAATGCAAATGACAGCCAGACATATTTCTTTGCCACAAACAGACACTAGGTTTTATTAAGAAAAAGAAAAGTCAATGTCAGTTTTTCTTAGCATATTAGAAAAGTGGATGCTGTGAGTTAATAGCACTATCTAGTGGACATGGTAGGTAAATGGAGGTCTAAGTAAAGCAAAAGTCAATGAAAGTATAAGAACAGCCCTTCAATGCCTCAATGAGTCTGTTGTATTTTTGATCAGCATATAGGACACATCACAATTGGACACATCTCCAATGCTCCAATGCTACTATGTTATGCTAGCTGGTGTTTTATTGCATATGCGCTGAGTTACCCTTCCATCACCAGATTATAGATTCTGCCAGGATCCGCTATACACTGTACTGAGCTCCATTGTGTGCACAAGGAGAGCATAAAGCCAGTTAATTTGTCACCAGCTAATTTAATAATAATAAAAGCATGCCACAGTATAATACAAAATATCGTAGGTGTTATAAAGACTTTTTTTCATTGCAGCCAAATGATGCCATGCTTTTATTAGTTCTAATAGATATCTGACAGGGATTCCTTATCATTTTGACATTGGGTACAGTTAGTAGCCCTGAGAATTAACACCTCTATTTGAGAATTGACATCCTATATCATTACACATCATGGAATTTATTTGTAAGGGTGTCAGAGACTCACCAGTACATGGCTTTAACTGACCTTTCTCTCATCTTATATGAATACATCAGCCATAAAGTATATTTATTGTACCCACATGGAATGCTGAAAGAAAAAAGGTGTACTTCTATCTCTTCAAAAAGAATGTAACTGTAAAAATGTTTCTAACATTTGGGGATGCCTGTCAACTCCACTCTAGAAAAGATGTTACAGCTACATTCTCCATGAAGGGATGGGAGTGCAACCTTTTTTTCCAGCATTCCAGGTTATGATGGGTGAGTAATTGATACACTAATTTCATTTTTGGCTAACATATTCCGTTAAATGGACCCTTGTCACAACATTCACAACAAGGCAAGCAAATTCAAGTTTTTTAATCTTATACAGTCAACTATCGGACAAATTGGCGTTCTTTAAAACTCAGCAGGTCTTTTAATGGTCTGTTTTTATGTTTGTTTGTTTGTTTGCTATAGTTGCAGAAACCACTAAAAGCATATGTTTAGCACTGGCAATGAGGCAGACTGTGGTATCTGCTACTCCCTATTACCCACATCACTTGCTGTGTGCCAGTATACTTCCCAACAATGTACTATTCAGTACACAGGCAAATCCAAGGGGTCTCATGTCATGCAATTGGTTTCATTGGGGTTTGGAAGGAGAAATTCTGATAACAAATCCAAGTTAACGTTGTACCATGAATATGGTACCTGTGCGTCTTTACCCGTCATTATTAATCCATTCAATAATTTAATCCATGACGGGTTGCATTGTTTCACAATATTCACCTTGTCTGCCCTCTTCAAAAACATTTGAAATGCGTGACACATGATTGTTATGTCTAATCAGGGGTATTAAAAGCAGTAACAATTATCTATGTTTATTGTGATCCCCAGAAACGGCTCACCTCATTGCATTGTTTTGGTCCCTCTGGAACCGTTACAGAGCAACTGAAGGATGGAACCTAACAAGTGGAACTGCCAATCAAAGCCACCGGTATGCTTTCTGAACCATAGCTATGTTCTGGTGTCATTCAAGTGTATCAGTAATGTGGTGGTGGGTCTGGCTGTTACCAGTATAGCTCATGTGATTTAAATGCAGGGATAAACAAGTGAATATTCCTTTTCACCTGCCTAAAAAAGGGAGAGAGTATTTATAGCCGATGGGTAATCATGATTGTGGGAGGAGAGAAAATCCCTATATCTACCCCATGTTACTTTGTCATCATAGCATCAGGACACACTAGTTCTCAACCACCTACTATTGGAAGATGGTAAGTGTGGTCTGATCTCATTAACTGGATAAAGGTTACATTGTTCAGCTATGTGGGTTATATTATTATGCAATATCTTAAATTAGGTATTTCTGCTGCATGGTTCATGAACATTTGTGGCAAACTTTGACATATTTTTTATTTTATTTATGTCATGCCTGAAAAAGTATCAGTATACTCAGCATACTGTATATATCTTGCACAAAATATTATATGTCTTAGATCATAGGATGAGAGGAAAGGGAAATTAAAAGAGATTATAGGATGTAACTACATATCTAATATAATGAACTAATAAAGTGTGTGTAAGTCTAATGGTTTACTCAGGCGGATCAGTATTGGGAAGGCCACAAATAACAGAAAACTTTTAGTAGATACTAATAGATACTTTTAGTATCCATGAGAATCCTCTTAAAAATTAACTCCGAGCAAACAATCTGATAAAAAAAATTGGAACCAAACAAAATACTAAGAGGCACAGTGACCTTCCATCTACTGTATATGAAATACAACTGTTTAAGAGCTAATCCACGGCAAGGGTTAGACAGCAGCTGTCGAGGGGCCTGAGAATCCAAACAGCGTGATGTCATCAAACTGCATTCCCTCGCACTGTTTTTTACAGTTTTTTGGCAGTCGTGTAAATAGCTCAACATAATCCTTGCCTCCATGAGATTTCAAACAGGGCTCAATGTAGCGTCCTGTCGCCGGCCGAGCCCCGTAGCATAATCCCTTATGAGACACAGTGCCTCTGAGAGTGAATGGGAACAGCCACACCCTCATCAGGCTTATAATAAATACTCAGGAAGGAAATGGTGGCGTCTGTAAATGTTTCCATTGCAAATTGAGAGCGACGGAGATTTTAATCCTTTTTAATGAAACGTATACCCAGTATAAACCTTGTCTGTTGTGCAGCTGATGCCTACCAGTTTGTGAGTGTACCGATTATTGGTTTGTTGTCATAAGCGCAGGTGTCACAGCAAAGTGATAATGAGTGAGGCACAAACACAGACTCGGGTGCTGATTACACAATCAGTACTGTTTCTAATTAGAGTGGTATTGTCAATTCCTGCAGGCACCTAGGAAAGCCAAGAGAAGAACACAGGGAGCCAGCTCCAATGTGTTCTCCATGTTTGAACAGGCCCAGATCCAGGAGTTCAAGGAAGTCAGTGGCTTTACAATTATTTAATTTAATCTGAATTATTATCATTAATTTTTTTTTTTTTTACAAAATATACTTATTTAACATCTAACCTATTGAATGATCTAGTTGTATTATCAATGCTTATAACTAAATCCAGAGACAGTCACACATACGGACTGCCCTTCTCAGACATTCTGTACCAGTAATAATTTCTAAATTTCCAACAGGCCTTTACGATCATGGACCAAAATAGGGATGGCTTCATTGACAAGAATGATCTTAGAGACACATTTGCAGCTTTAGGTACATTTCAAACTTTGTGTGTGTGTGTGTGTGTATGCGCACGTTTCAGAAGATGTCTCATATTCCATGCAATGTATGTATTATCTATGTGCACACCATAACACCTAATGCCATATACACTTCTCTAGGCTGTTTAAATGTGAAGCAAGAAGAGATTGATAAGATGCTGAATGAAGCACCGGGACCTATTAATTTCACAGTTTTTCTCACCATGTTTGGAGAGAAACTACAAGGTAAATGTTGTCATGACCAGAACATCATATATTGGCAAAGCCAATCAGAAGCTACAGCAATGTGCAAAATAAGTGTCACATCCCATCAATGTTTCTATTTCACCTATATGTGATGGTTTAAAGCCTTTCAGCGCAGCAGAGATCCTCATATGTGCATGCTATTGTCTGACCTATCTTAGGCGCTGACACAGAAGAAACCATCCTAAATGCTTTCAAGGTCTTTGATCCTGAAGGGAAGGGAATCTTGAAAATAGACTTGTGAGTCTTCAGTACACTTATGTAGGAAAAGATGAATACACAGCACTGCCTAACGCCACCGCTTGTCTTTGCAGTTTGACAGAGCTGCTGACAACCCAGGCTGACAGGTTCTCTGCTGAAGAGGTCAGAGTCACTCTATGACACACTATGACAATATTTGACTGTCTGTTATATTGTAATATCTAGTCATATATGGGTGAGTAAATGTAAACGAGTCCAAATGTGCTGAATATGCTGATATTATTGCTCTAAAATACAGAAAACATTTGGCTTATAATACAGTATTTTGGTTTTCACTATATGCAGTCATTAACACAATATATTAAATAATCTTTGTTTATTTTCTTTTTCTTTCACCCTCACAGGTAAAACAAATGTTCACTGCTTTTCCTTCAGATGTAGCAGGGAACCTCAATTACAAGAACCTGGTCTACAAAATCACCCATGGGGAAGAGAAAGACAAAGAATAAATCCATATCATTGACTGGCATTGTTCCTGAGGGTGTGACCCCCTGTAAATTTAAACATATGAGTCATATTTATAAGAGGTGCCCAGTAGTGCGTGAATTGTACAAATACAATTTATGTATGTGATCATAAAATATATTTTGTGTGGAATAAATTGATTTACAAAATGTAGTTAGTAAGTGGGTGAGTACATTCTTAAATCATTTTAGAAATTCTATTGACAACATTTTTTTGATGATTTCTCATTGAAGAACTGCAGAAGAATTGAAGAACTGTTGTGTTTTTTATTTCTATAGAAATCTTAGTAAGGAGTTTTTTCTTCCTTCCCACAGCCACAAATCTTAAGATGAGTCATAGGGGATGTATCTTATTCTTTCTGGAACTAAAAAACAGTGGTAAGTTAGATTTATGTATGTGTGGTAACTCTCCATGGATATGCCAGAAAATTGGGTCAATAATATTGAATCACCTGTATATATAGACATAGAAGATATATTAACAGCAGAAGACAACTGTAGTGGTTATGGTTTGTTCCCAGGTGTAACTATAAATGTGAGTGCTGAAGGAAGAACATGCAGGCTCAGCAAACCTTTTTTGGATGAATAAAGTAAGTTACGTTATGTTTATACAGTAGCCTAGGTCGAAAAAAGTTGTCAAATTTCCAACCTTACCAAGCAAAGGGGATTAGATTTCTTCTCTGACAAGAATCAGGAGCAACCTAAACACCCAAGACCTCAAACCTAGCCTCTTTCACTATGCACAGTTCATTTTCATCAAATGTTCCCATCTTCTTCTTCAGATTCATTAAAAGAAAGTAATTGTGCAGTGCAAGCGCATGGCATGGAAAATGTAGGATCTAGAATTCATTAGTTAAATATATCTTTGCATATCAAATGCCCTCTTTTGTCACGCCCATGGCTGTAGGCTAAGCCCAGCCCAAACATCGGCAGTGAAGATTCCAGTACAGCAGGTGGCAGCAGTTGTGAAGTTGGAATCCAGGCTATTATCAAGAAGCTAGCTAGGTGCGGCATTAAAAAAAAGAAAAGAACCAAGGAGGAGTACGTCGGATACGACTGACGTTTATTTTATTAGTCGAAGTGGCTGAACGACAGACGATCGTAAATGTAGAATTTATCAAGATAGCAATGTTGAAGTAGGTTATTTGATTGGCGAAATTGTCAATTGGCAGTTAGACAAACAGCAGGGTCAAATCAACCTTTCTTTTCGGGCAGAAATTCAGCGAAGCTAACGTTAGGTGGATAAAGCTAGTGTAGCTAGGTAGCTAGCTCGTGAAAAGAAGACCTATTTCATCGAGTCCATTTTAATAGCCGCCGACGTCGTGATGGCCGATGTTGACAAACTCAATATAGACAGTATCATCCAGCGTCTTTTAGAAGGTAAGAATGTGTTTAAATTGACTCTACATCACGCTCATTCGTATTCCGCAGGCGATTGTAGGAAACGTAATTGGCGGTGCTACGTGTTTATCAACACCTTGTATGCGAGCTGGCTAGCAATCCTAGCCTTAGTTAGCTGGCTGAACTATAACGTTGCTGTGGTGTCTCGTTAGGTTTCGCGCATTTTTTGTGTCTTGTTTGAAAACATTACCCACATAAATACACACTCAACTGCATACCAAACACTACTCAATGATATATTTAGATCCAGAATGTCGCATCTTCTCGTAGAAGAGCCAAACGACAATACGTGGGAGGTCTTTTGAAGAATATAAATGCCGTCTTTATTACTTTCAGTCAGAGGAGCAAAGCCTGGGAAGAACGTGCAGCTGCAGGAGAATGAGATTCGTGGATTATGTCTGAAGTCGAGGGAGATCTTTCTCAGTCAGCCCATTCTCCTGGAACTGGAAGCTCCTCTGAAGATCTGTGGTAAGTAAAATATGTGTGTATTTTCCATAGAAAGCAGAACAAATGGACCATTAACCGTTAATCATTTGTGCAGTACAATTTGTGATAGATTTATTTTGTCGTTTAGACACTAATACTAGCATATGTACAGTATTATAACCTTAAACATGCGTAATCATTTCAGTCCTCATGGAGGGAATGAAGGGAATAAAATCTTCAACAAGGCAGGTATACACAGGTAACACAGCAGGCTCATCTCAAATCCCTTTTCCCACAGGTGACATACACGGGCAATACTATGACTTGTTGAGGCTGTTTGAGTATGGGGGCTTCCCTCCGGAGAGCAACTACCTATTCCTGGGAGACTATGTGGACAGAGGGAAGCAATCTCTGGAGACCATTTGTTTGCTGTTGGCCTACAAAATCAAATACCCCGAAAACTTCTTCCTTCTCAGAGGAAACCATGAGTGCGCCTCTATCAACAGAATATATGGTTTCTATGACGAGTGTGAGTAATCTCGTTTTTGTTCGTGGCATATTGGAAAAAATGGCTTAATCCACTTTTAACCCAAATCTGCTATCTATTTTGTTACTTTTTCTCTTATATCAGGTTATCTAATGAGATACTTTGTACAGTTGGCTATATAGCAGTGGTTATTTAAGATGCCACGATTATTACATGGATGCTATTTAGGAACATTGGATTAATGATTCTTCATTCTATTTTATTTGGCAACAGCGATACCATTTAAAAAAAAAAAAAAGTTTAAAAAAAAAGACATCTCAGCTCCATTTATTAGCTTTTTTTTATTGGCCCCAATTTTAGAACAAGGCTAGGCTTGCTTTTATTTGTTTTGTCAGTAACATTAATAGGCAACTGCTTTAAAGGGGGAAAAAAACTAAAAAACACACTCTTACTGTGTACTATGTTAAATTACTGAATCTCAAATGCTGCCATTCACTTATCTAGATGAAGAAAATGTCTTATAAGCTATAACCTCATTTTACGCAGCTGTAAGAGTTGGGAAAGGAATTTCTGTAATGTGTGTGGTTACATAATACGTACTTGATTACTTGTGCCCATCCCTTGGTTGCTCAAGCAGTGATGGTGCTTTATATTTTTCCTTGTGCTCCTTCAAAATATAGAGGAAATACTGAAAAGCTTAACTGTTTTGTTTTTCTCCTGTCTACAGGTAAAAGAAGGTACAATATCAAGCTATGGAAAACCTTCACAGATTGTTTTAACTGTCTCCCTATTGCCGCAATCGTCGATGAGAAGATCTTCTGCTGCCACGGAGGTGGGTGTGTGCTTGTACTTTTAAGTAAAAGTAACGTGTTACCCCATGTTATGTGGTTGTTTATTGGTGTCTTCCCTGTGTAACATCAGTTCAGTAAACCCGTGTACAAGCTGTACAAAGTCCTTCTCTTCCCTTGACGTCAGACAGTGTTCTTGTTTGCCCTTGAGTATTGCTGCCTCATTCAAATGCAGTCTGGTTGACCTCGCCGTCTGTTTATTTCTACTGTCCTGCCTTTTTCATTTAGGACTCTCACCAGACCTCCAGTCCATGGAGCAGATTAGGCGCGTCATGCGCCCCACTGACGTGCCCGACCAAGGCCTGCTTTGTGACCTGCTCTGGTCTGACCCAGACAAGGATGTTTTGGGATGGGGGGAGAACGACAGGGGTGTATCATTTACCTTTGGCTCAGAGGTGGTGGCCAAGTTCCTGCACAAGCATGACTTGGATCTGATCTGTCGTGCCCATCAGGTAGTTTGATCTCCCCTTGCATCACCTGGTGCTGGCCGATATAACGATATATATCGTGTTATATGTGATAGTGTTATATGTGATAGAAACTACATAAACTGTGATAGAAGGTTTGGGCCCACCCATACATTGTATTATGAATATACTTGACTGAAACATTTTGACAATTCAAAGCAGAATAGAACCTCCCCATACGGCGCAAAATATAGTGCAGACATACTATAAACGTGTATATATATATTATACATACAACACTGTATATAAATGTGTAATAGTGGAAACATGGAGGCTTTTAAACTATTCTGTGCCTAGTATTTTCATTTTCGTATGCAATTGTGTCTTAATTGTTTTCTTTCTTCTCTTTTATTGTACAGGTTGTTGAGGATGGGTATGAATTCTTTGCCAAGCGGCAGCTTGTGACTTTGTTCTCAGCCCCCAACTATTGTGGGGAGTTTGATAATGCTGGGGCCATGATGAGTGTGGATGAGACTCTAATGTGCTCTTTTCAGGTGAGACTGTATGCTTGTGTGAATATTGTACTGTCGTCGTCAATGCTTAAGAGATCTGACTCCAAAACAAAAATGCATTCTTTCTGTTTTGAGAGTTACTCAAAGCTAATTTCCAGCTTCTAATGTAAGCCAATTTTCAGTCTGACTCGCAATAGAAATACTTTTTGTGGTTATAAACATGTTTGTCCCAGTAGCTTTACAACCACCCCCATGCACTTGCACGCAATTCTCACACAGCTGGTATAGTAGACAAAATATATCCATGCTGCCCTCCCTGCTGGGTGTAACTCTAGGGTTCGTTTTTAAAGGGAATTAGGGAAAAACTTGACCGCATCACATTAGAATCTGTTTTAGCTGGTATATCTACATAAGGCAATGTTATTACAATGTAATTGCAAAATTATTTTATCACATCTATGTGAGCTGAAATTGGGTGAAAAAGCATGCATTCCATTTAAAACATACAGAGAGTAAAAAATATATATATATATTTTTTTTTTGAAATCCCTCAGGGCCTCTGTCACAACCTTTAAACCAGAATATGTGTGTTTGTTTTTGTGTGACATCTTCATTTCAGTTCATTTGCGTAGTAACAGGACGTCCCTTCCAACCTAGGATTTGGACATGAATCAAAAAAGAACGATTTAGAATATGACAATTAAAATTTCTTCTTTTTGTTCTTTTTAAAGACTTAAAGCGAGTTCTAAGCAAGCATTCTAAAACCCAAGGCATTGCATGAAAACAACCACCTAAAATCGGAGGGTATTATAAAAAACATTTTTAACTAAAACCTATATTTCTCTGCCTTTGTAGCAGATAAAAAAATATTTCATTCTTCATTCCAGTGAATCTCTTAATTACACCAATAATGTGGATGGGAAACGGTTGCATAATGTTGCATCCGATCTTAAGTCTTAAAAGGTTTTAAAAAGTGAAATTTAACTTGTTGAAACCCTGTTGAAAATGCCAGTTTTCACTCTTACTTTTGTGAGTACAAACATTTGCATTCTCCTGATTTGTGTCAACCCTTGTTCAGTACAATGTCCATTTGTCAGTATCTACAATTATGACAGCAATGTAAAACAAATCTAGGGTGTACTCTGCACTATTGAATGATCTATAACTTGGACTAAAATGACACCGGTCAAAGAGAAATGCATTTTTATCTTTTTTATAAAAAGTATTATACAAACCTTTTCAGATGCTAGCACATGGTAATTCACATGAAGGCACGGTTTGCTTAGACTTAGGCGAGTAACTGTTCCTCGTCACCAAGCAACCAAATAATGTGTACCTCCACTTTCTTACTAAAGTCAAGTTTGTGGCGACATCCCTATGTGCACAATCAAAGTATCAATTTGCAATTAATTGGTTTTGGTATTTGATTTTAGATCTGCTGTTTGCAACAGTCTCCTCACACTTTTTTTTTGTCACCATTTTATTTTTAGATTTTAAAACCAGCTGAGAAGAAGAAGCCCAACGGCAGCCGTCCTGTGACCCCACCTCGCAACATGGTCACTAAGCAAGCCAAGAAATAAGTGGGGGCATGTGTTTGGGAGTCCCACTCCCTGTACTGCTTTTGTCTTTTGCATTTGAAGGGTTGGTTATCCTTCACGCTGCCAACACTCCTACCCGATGAAAGCAAAATATTGTTTTGTCCACATGGGTAAATTTAATATATCACCATGAAAACCTCAGGTGTTTTGCACTCCATTTTGCAACTAGTCTTGGCCACACATGACTGTTCAATCAGGAAAAATGTAACAATACGGCTAATTATGCACAGGAATGCCTTGGTTGAAACTGTGCACAATTTTTTTCATATTTTGTTCATTTCAGCCTTCACCTTTTTCCCCACTATTGGTAACAGATGTTAATAATGGAAATGAATGTGGATTGTCAAACACCTGTTTATTTCTGTACAACTTTATTTATCATAGGACATTGAGTCCACACTCTCCATTATGTTTTTAAAATGAGTCTTGTGCTAAATTAAATGACATAAGGAGAGCATTCTTGTAATGTCTCAATCTTTCTAATAAACTTTGACTGTATTTTAGGGGGATATTGGTATTTGGGTGTCTCATTTATATTTTCTATTAATGTTCGATTGCAAACATTTTAAACGTACCCTGCCATTATAAAATGTACTCAAAATCCACAAGAGGTCGCTAAAATTAAGTGCCGAAATCCTGTGAGAAAAATTAAGGAACACCTTCAGAATGGTGTGAAATTAGATGGTAGAAGAAATTATAGTTAGTGACCATATTCTTCAATCCTATTTTGATTATTCCAAGTCCAACCAATACTTATTTTTTATTATAAAGTATTTATACGCCACGTGTTGTCACGGCACAATAATCCTTTAACGTCCTAAATTTATATTTTATTGTAATATTTTTCACGTTTTATATGAAATGATTAAACATAGTAAGTTATTTCCTTTTTAGGAAATCTCCATTGCGTAATGAGGTGTGACGTCAGAGCAGTCACAAGATCGTCGTAGCGGGGTAGACCGAGCAAGGCTGTTCTGTTCCAGTTATTGGTGTTATGTAGCTCGTCAAGGTTGTATGGGCACCATGGCACTGACGAACCAACATGTATGGGACTCTGGATGCGACAGTTTCCTCTAAATTGTCTTCGTCTTTCAAAGCGCATTAAGATAGCAGTCGGTACCCGAGGCTGTCATTATTGTGTAGCGTGGGGCTTTTGTCTATGTGCGTGGCGACTATTGTCAAGTGATACCGTTGGCTAGGCGGCACCTTTCGTAAGCTAGCTTGTTAGCTTTCGGCAAGTCAAGATTGTGTGCGTAAATCATCAATAAGCTAGCCGAGTTGTTAGATCGACCAGTTAGTTCGCAGGGAGTTTGTGTGTAGGTGATGTTGTCCGTACTTTCGTACGGTAGACTGGTTGCCAGAGCTGTCATCGGCGGACTTTCTCAGACAGATAGCCGCGACTACAGCCTGGTGACTGCGAGCTGCGGCTTCGGGAAGGATTTTCGCAAAGGTATCCTGAAGAAAGGCATGTGCTATGGTGACGACGCATGCTTCATTGCCCGACACAAATCTGCTGATGTTTTGGGTGAGTTGAGTTGATCGGGTTACCCTGAAAAATATTGCAAAATCGTGCAACTTCAAAGTTGATGTAGAATACATGTCAGGTCAGAGGTCAGCCGTTTTACAGTATGGTCTTTAGATTAAACCCACGCAAGGATAAACCAGTGTGTGTTGGTTGTAGTACATGTTTTTCTTTGGAAGGTCTTATGCTTTCATAGACATCAGTAGAATGCACATAGTTAAACCTAATATGCTGGCCTCATTAAGCATGTGATAAGAGTAGTAGTGCCAAACTTCTGAAGCTGAGGACCAACATGTAAAATTGACATTTACCTAATGTAAAAGCTTCTTTACGTATTAACATGTTTGATAATGGAATAGGAACCTTTTAATCACTAGACTGTTTCTGCAGTGTCAACAAGCTGGGCTGTAGCGATATTGAATAATAATACACAACTAGGTAGACCGGCAGGTACTATAATTTGGGACTTATTGCTTTAAATGGTCATTTTAAACCAGGTGCGCACTATGCATAATAACCATTAGTGGAATGTGCTAAAATTGTCAAAATGCTCCAGTTATGTATTATTGAAAGAGACAAAATGGTCTATAAAAACGATTCATTCATACATATGTAGACAATCATCATTTTGAGGGGCCTAATATGTCAATACTTGGTATGTAGGAAAGACTGCATTTCTGTATCTTTACAGAAACTCTGACTTATGCCTCCTGCATAGATTATGGAGGCAGAAATGAAAAAAATGTGGTTATTATTATGATCTATTCCTGATATGAAGTCTGACCCGAGTTCTAACCGAACTTTGTGCAAATTACGTAAGGTTTAATGAGGAGCAGCACCTCTGTCACAGATGGACTGTTTCAGACATTTTCATCCAGTGTTCTAGTCTCTCAGGCTGAACATGACTGTCATCTGTGTCCCACATCTTGGTGAAAGTGGCTATTGTCTCCACACACCGCTGTATGACGTCTTCATTTCCCAGCCTCATGAATTCCGTCTATCTGGAAATACACAGCAAACTAAGTGGGAGCGGAAAAGGGCGATCTTTATTTCTAAATCTGGCATTTAATTAATTAAAAGAGATTTATTGTTCAACTGTTGATTGCCATTCAAGCAAATCAATTTTCTCTTTGTTTCCTGTCAGGCGTGGCAGATGGCGTGGGAGGTTGGCGTGACTACGGCGTGGACCCTTCGCAGTTTTCAGGGACGCTGATGAAGACGTGTGAGCGGCTGGTGAAAGAAGGGCGCTTCGTGCCCAGTAACCCTGTGGGAGTCCTCACCACCAGCTACTATGAGCTGCTGCAGAACAAAGTGCCACTGCTAGGTGAGAGAAGCAACACTTGTTATGTTTACATGCTCATTCATGTAACTCTATTGTTTGTAATATCATTGACTATCATTGCTATGAAACGATAAGGAATAGCATGAATGTAGACCAGCCATAGTCCTTGAGAGTTTGGAATATTGACATTTTTTCACAATAGTGGGATTTGAGTCATAGGCACTCGCTGGTAGCCCTATATTGCAAGCTCCGCCTCCGGTGGTCCAATCGTCCAGTGTTTGAAAATCACCATCTTGTTCTGATTAGTTGAATATGGATGGATGGATGGATAGATCTATCTATCTATTTATCGATCAATCACATACAGTACCAGTCAAAAGTCTAAATGGGATTGGGACTCTCCCATTCACTTTAAAAGTGTGTCCAAACTTTTGACTCATACATACATACATACACGCACTGTAAGTAGGTACAAGGGCAGCTCTCAATGGAACTAAGTAGTCATTCTGTCCCTGGTGTAACTGCATTGTTAAGAGCGGATATATTACACAGATCTAGTTTTGTAGTCCTGCATTAGCTAGGCACAGTATGGGGGCTCTGCAGCCACCCATATCAACTGTGTTTTCATAGTACTGTTTTAGGGACTTGAGTTAAGTGTACTTAGTGGAGGTACAAGGTAAGCTGGGAAAGAAAGGTTTTCAATGGTGTATAAAGTCATAGGCTAAGGTACTTGCCATGCCGCAATGAATTCCTGGTTTGGCTTTCGGTGCACTGTTTAGGGCTAGGAGGTTTGTTTTCGTGCATGTAGTTTAGTGGTCGGCGCGTTCTTCACTTCATGACTCAGAGAACAGCTCAATCCCATTAAGAAGGCCTGGGAATGTCCCAAATCCTCCCTTGCTCCCTACAACTCCTTTCCATGTGCGTCTTTCCTTCATAGTTTCCAGAGAGTGAAGCCTGCAGTAACATGTAGCATTCGGAGACATGTTTTGATGGACAAAAACAAACATGGGAGGTCTGTTTTGAGTCAGTATTTTTCCAGGCCGTTATCACATGTACCATAGGGGAAAATAACAGTGTTCTGTGCTCTTCCGTCACAGCAGAGGGGAATGTCCTCGCAGCTCAGGCCTGTTTCAATTGTATTGTGGTAGAGAAAACAGAGGCTGAATGGAGTGAGTCAGAGTGCGTGAGGGGTTTTGAAGGTTGTTGCCAGACTGCACAGTCTGGTGGGCCAGATGATTCACCAGCAGGGTGTGGCTGCACACTCTCCGCACTGGATCGGGTTCCCTCTTTAGCATCCCTCCTAGAACTCTGTCTACCACTTTTCACAGTGTTCCATACAGTTTTGTATTCAGTGTAACCATGTTAAACAACCTTCTAAGAGCTTATTTATGGTCTATTACTTATTTATTTATGGTCTATTTTGCTATACATGAGCCTCTTGCTGTTTGAGCTCTGCAGCTGTTTCTTATGTGTGATGTTACCGTGTTTGTGTTTGTGTGTGTGTGTGTGTGTGACCAGGCAGCAGTACCGCGTGCATTGTGGTTCTGGATCGGCAGAGCCACCAACTGCACACGGCGAACCTGGGCGACTCTGGCTTCCTGTTGGTGCGCGGAGGAGAGGTGGTCCATCGCTCAGACGAGCAGCAGCACTATTTCAACACGCCCTTCCAGCTGTCCATAGCTCCCCCGGGGGCCGAGGGGGCTGTCCTCAGTGACAGGTCAGACCTTAGATGTGCTCCATGCTGCCACCTCTAAAACTGTCTGGCGGGGCTGTTGCAATGCCTAATCTCGGGCCCGGTGGGGTTTGTAAATGTAGCACCCTGCTCTCATAGTTTTATCAGAAGCTGTCTGAGAGCGTTTGCCGCTGTAGCACATGTACACTAGTACCGTGTAGGAAGTTGAATCCCTGCCAGCTCTCTCTCACACTAGCACAGACGGGTCAAAGACTTAAAAGCTCTCAGCTTCAGCCAACGCACCGCCGGCTGGCCCAGCGGCCTTTTCACTTCTTTGGGCTTGAGCGGGACAGGGTGAGTAGGTGGGGAAGTATGAATTATTTTGAGCCCCTCACGTGTTTTCGCTAAACTGAAAGATGAACTGGAAGACGATCACGAGCTGCATGCCTCCGGACTCACAATGACTGCTGCTGCAGCAACGGCTAGCCTGCAATAAAAAGGAGTGCCAGGGTCAAAAGCTCACAGAGTGTTCTATATAGGACATGTGCGGGGACATAACGATGAGCATATCCAGTGAACACGGTGTAAAATTAGGGCAGTAGACGGTATTGGAAGTCCTGATAGATATTACTGTTGTCACATGTTTTGCTCATGATTTAAAGCAGTAGAGCAGTCTTCCAGCAGCATGTGCCAGCCACCGGTGAATAGGAGGTTAAAGGCCAGACCAGAGAATTAAGTGCCTTCTAAGAAGTGAACTTGACACCGGCAGCTGAACTGCTGCTCTGGCCTGCGTGTCTGTCATCACGATGGACTTTATGGGGGACTCACAGAACCAAAGTGTACTTTCCATCCCAACCATGTGACCACTCCTGTATTTACTGTCGTCATACGTGCACAGTATTAAGTGTTTTGACAGCACGTAGCTCGGACATAGCTGCTTTGCTTTTAATTAGGACTGTGCACAAATGGATATTGTGAGTTCTTGGATTGTCGTTATATATGTCACTATGTTTAATGTTTAAGTGTCCCTGTGTGTAATTGGTGTTCTTGTCAGGCTGCACAACAAGTAACCAGGACAGTAGTGATGGATTGATTGATGGATATTACTGTCTTTATGACTGTTTTTATAATATCTGCAATCAGGTTTTTTAAAGATGCTTTTTGCCTAGCTAGCAGTTCCTGTTTTCCCCAACCTACGCCGGTAATGATTAAAGTCTGTTATGTGACAGCCCTTGGTGTTAGGTCAGAGGTTAGAATTAGGGTTTGCCTGGCCAGACAGAATGGAGTTTCTAAATGGAAAAGTTGTAAAGAGGAGGCTCTGAAAGCTTTCAGGGGAGGCAGTAATGCTGTTACACACTCGTCTGTTAGTCCAGATGGGGCATTTGAAATGCTCCCAATGAGACACGGCATAATGCTTATCGCTTATAATCAGAAGCACTCTAATGGACAAAAATGAGAGGGGCACAGGAAGCGGTTCAGGTGACAGTGGTGCCGAGACAGATCGATGCCTTGGTTTCACCGCCTGACGCACAAATCGGAGCGATTCCAGGCTCTGCATCAGTTCTAAATGTATCTTGTCTGTATGAGTTTTAGACCCGAGGCCTGACATTTGCCTCTCTGTGTCCCCAGCCCCGATGCTGCAGACAGCTCGTCCTTCGACGTCCAGCTGGGAGACATCATCCTCACCGCCACCGACGGTCTGTTTGACAACATGCCTGACTACATGATCCTGCAAGAGCTCAATAAACTCAAGGTAACGTCGAGCTGTACCATCAACAGGTTTAAGATGATCGTGTCAGATGCATGCTGGAAATTAGGGATGCACTGAAATTAACATTCTTAGCCGAAACCGAATACAATGAAAAAACTTGGCCGAATACCGAACTAATTTATTCGGCCTTTTCAAACACCGAACACCGAAAGTGCTTTCTTTTGATGTTTTCGGCCAAACATTCGGCGCATCCCTACTGGGAATGCTATCATTAACATCCGCTGTATTTCTTTTGTCAGAACACCAACTATGAGAGCATTGAGCAGACAGCCAGGAGCATCGCAAAGCAAGCCCACGTCCTTGCGCACGACCCCAACTACATGTCACCTTTTGCACAGTTCGCCTGTGACAACGGGCTGAATGTAAGGGGTAAGTGTCAATTCGACTCACTTGGAACAGGTGGAAGCCCCACATGATGCTATTGGACTCCTATCAAGGCTAGCTTTTACAGGCTGTGCCAAGTTGCCATAAATCATATTTAATGTTTAATATTTGGAATGAATTTTAGTATTGGGACATACTGTATCCTGACACAGCAGTTCTCGTGTGTGACCCCCATAAAGTTTTTGGCCTATTTTTGCCCAATCCCGTGATTTAGATATTAGGGGTAGGTAATATTAGCCAACATTTTTATATTTATTTTCAACTGTAAGAATACATGTAACAATAGTGAATCGCATATGTATTAATTAGCCCTGAATAGATCACAAGGACACTGTACAATTTAAGAAGCGTTAAGTTAAGGGCAAAAAAGATATTGATATCTGGTAATGAGATCTGAGACATGATAACATCATAGTATATATTACAATATCAGAACAAGAAGGGTCTCATTTTATGTTGTTGGTGTTATGTTATAGGTCTTATAGGAGACATGTATGCACATTTTCTTATGAAGATAATAAAACAAAATGTAAAGAATATTTGTATGAGTATATGTATAAGAATATTTCAAATTCTTGAAATCCTCTCAGAACCCCTCAGGGGCTCCCTACCCCAACATTGATATCCACTCATGGTATTTATTTATTTTCCACTCAGGAGGAAAGCCAGACGACATCACAGTGTTACTGTCAATAGTGGCAGAGTACACTGACTAGAGACTGCCCGGGGAAACCACCATGATTCCTGCTGGACAGGAGAATGGACTGATGTGGTTTGGCCAGGTTGCCACAGCCCCTACTGACAGTCGATCCCTCCCAAAGTCTTACACATACGCCATTCTCCAATATACTGGTTCACACCGTTCCAACAGATAAATGGTGGCCAAATAATGGAAGGGGTTTCTGGATGCATTCTCCCCGGCATGGCTGCCGTGTGTCTCTGTTATCGCTGGGTATTCCCACTTCCAGGGATAAACGTCAACGATACTTCTCAGCTCCTTGGAGACAGCGCTATCGCCTTACATGGACATGATGTCTTTGTTGGGTTTTTGTCCCTGGAGTGAGGTTCAGGAGTTGGAGCATAGAAAAGATTAGTTGTAGTCCAAAACATTAGGTGCTGGAGTGTGTGGACGGGGAATTGGACAGTCCATCAGGCCAGAAGTAGCATTAAGGAGGGAATTGTCCCAGGCAGCATAGCATAGCATAGCATTAGAATCATTGGGCTACAATATGGAAAAGGATATTCCAAACTAGGGCTGCAACTAACCATTATTGTCGATTTAGTTGTTTGGTGTATAAAATGTCTGAAAAAATTTCGATTAATGTTTTTCAAAGCCCAAGGTGACGTCCTCAAATGTCTTGTTTTGTTCACACCCCAAAGATAATGAGTTTACTGTCATAGAGGAGTAAAGAAACTAAATTATTCAAATTTTAAGAATCTGGAATCTGAGCATTTAGTCTAACCGTTTTTAATCAGTTTGAGTAATAAAAAAATAAACAAAAAAACTCAACCGATTAATTGATTATTAGTTGTCGATTAATTTAATAGTTGACAACTATGTTTTCACCGTGACATTTGGTGATGCACCATCGGGATAGGAATTCTTCCTCAGTCAAAGGGCCTAATGGTTAATATATAACAGCTATTGTTGTTGTTGGAGTGTCTTTGGTAGATGTCTGGGGAGGGGGAAATTTTTGTGTTAGTTCATGTCTGCAGGATTTGTGGATTTTATGAAGTTCAAAACAAGCCTCTGTTAATACACATTGGTGACAGACTGATGCCCTCCCTTTAATCTCACAGCTGCTGCTCAAGTCATGATTGTGAATTAATAGTAATGTGTGTCTGTGTATGTGTGAGGGTTTACAGTCGTATGTCTGTCAGATGTGTGTAATAAGTGTATCCCAATGAAATGGATGTGTATGTGATAGCTACACATCACTGTCGTCAACATCCACTGGGGTGAATTGGCGGTACAGCCATGAAGAAACGCACAAATTATAAAGAAGCATATCTGCGAACATGCTCTGGTGACCAAATGTATTTTTGAAACGTCTTAGTTCAACTTCATCTGTCAGGTCTTTAGGCTGTTTGCTGTATCAGAGTACCTTAGAAACCGTTTCCTTTACTCCCCTCCCCCCAGGTCACGGCAACTTTAGCTTTCTTTGGGCAAAATGGTTGGCATAAACTTCCATTATTGCCTGCAGATTTGCACTATATGCATTTATTCAACTGGCATGCAAAGATATTTTCCCTATGAAAAAATTGTAATGTTTAATTTAATTTCTTATTGCAGAGCAGATGTGCCTTGTATCAGAGGTTATTGATGCTGGCAAAGTGTACATAATTATTTCGTTAAGCCCTATTGTGTGCCAGATACTGAACACAGAGCCTCAAACTGTTATGTAGCCATAGTCCTACACCTTCCCTAATATGTTCTGATGTCTTAACAATGGGTCTTTTTATTACCAGTTTTTCTCTTTTTGTTTCATTTGATGGGAAGGTAGACCTCCAGAACAGTACCTAAAACCTCCACTATACAATAGAAAACATTTGTTCCCAATGCCTTCTTATTCTCTTGCCCTGTTCTAATGCAAAAACAGCAATGCTTAGTTATAGTCGCATGTACCATGGGGTGGGTGGGGGAGTGACGGTGTTCTTTTTAATGACTTGCACAATGTTCCCTCACTGCACAGCCCTGTGAGCTGCTTTAGATAAGCAGGCCAAGGGGCACAGCATAACGCAGCGATTGCTTACTGTGGGTCAAAACATGATTTCTAATTCTAGGACTTGTGGCACTGCAACACAGACAATCCCAGCAGCCTTAACAACATAACAAAGCAATCCTGCCAGACAGATGGTACTCATCTTTAGCTTCCATGCTTTCAGAAATGATAGTGCCCATTCTATATCGCTTAACTCCATCCTCTTGTTCTCAAACCCAACTTTGTTACAACCAGAGCTGCATGTGTCTATATAGTATATATTTTGGGTGTACAATTTATTAATGCAGATGCAAGTTCTGTAAAATGTTTTCAAATCTGCAATATTTAAATAAAGAATATTGTATTTATTACCTGGGTGTATTTTACTAAACAGCAAGACTGGTTCTTTATTTACCAAATAATTCTTTCTGGCCTGCAATGTTTTGTTGCTGGCCAAGTTCTCACTATGTCTATCAAATGTAGTTGATAGACAGATTACCTTACTATGTACTCAGGCTGGTTTTGTGACGCAAGTAAGATAAATATATTTGAAAAAGAACACCCCATCCAATTTCTCTGTTTAGGTCCACATTCCTCAGCTCTTGGGAAGTCTGCCATCCATGCTATGAGTTACTATCAACAGAGGTATGGCATCTCCACGCTCTTATGTCTTATACATGAGAAGTTTATTTGGATCTTTTCTTTCTTTTAACATAGTAAAATGAAAGGTTAATATTAATCTCTTCAAAACACCATTTACAATTACTATTTATCTAGAATACCTCTTAAAAACATTAAAACCACTTATCTGAAGGAAAAAAACAGGTAGTATCCCCATGTAAAATACAAAAAATACATTAAGGACTAGAACAACTTTTGAAGATGTCAAGAATGGTTAGTTATAGGCTTTCTTCAATTGCTTTTTCATCCTCCTCTGTGTCGCTGGAACAAGCCAGGACTGGTACTATAGATACGCAGCCCTCATGGTCCTGTGTGGACAAGGCCCCAAACAGGAGGCAGCGGAACTAGGGCCAAACAAACGGAGTCAACCTAAAAACTCTGCATAAGTTGTTCTTATTTTATACTAAAGCTTTGCCCAAAGTGATTTCGGCCACTACAGTTAAAATGCAGAAATATTGCTTGAAATATTATATATTATTGTCAAGAAATAGGATATTCCCCTATCGTCAAGAAGGGCCCCAAAATAGGCTGGGGTGAAAAACAACAGCAGAATAAACAATCATCATAACTGGTATGGTAAGGCATTATGGTAATGTAATATGGTAATGTGAACTAGATTCCAGTTTAAGGTCAAAGTTAAACGCTATTAGCAGTTGGGAAAATCACAGTGCATCGCAGATCCATCTGCAACTTAATAAACCACAGGGGAGATGTGCTACGGTTACCATGGAGCAGGCCGGAGTGTTGATGACACTGTCTGGCTCCCTGTTGGGTACTTTGAGTGTGTCAGGTCCAGCCAAGTGACTGATCAAGGCTGTTGGGTACATCATCGGGCTTCCCTGGCTTGATGCTACCAGCTCGGTCATGGGAGGAAAGCCCTGGGGTGTTCTGCTATTGGCCTTGGCGAGCACAGTAGCATCCCTAGACCGGAGAGCAGAGACAGACACTGGGGCTAGCCCATATTTACTTTACACAGGATTCCTGTATCGAGAAATTCACAGTGGTATTATTATATGATTGTATTATTGAATTAACAATTACCACTGCAGTGCAAGTAAGGTACGATAGAGGCGTTGTACAGTATAGTGTTCTTCAGTTCAGATTGTTTTGATAATTAGTGATAATAGGAATAAGTGATGTCCCAGTTTGCTGTGGAGCAAAGCTTTCCACGCGAGTATGTGGGTTACCACTGAGCCTCGTGAGCTACCATCCTGGCACATGTCAGTACATTCGACAGAGGGGAGGGGTCGAGTCAAATAAACACCAGTAAAATAGGAAGCCAGAGAGAGAGGGGAAAAGAACCGAGATACCGACAAGGCGGGGAGAAACACCCACCCGTTCTCCGTTTAATGGATCTGTCCTGAAGCAGATGCAGTTCTTTTTGGGCGAACACTGCCTTGGGTTATCTTGATAGAATTCCCATTATAGCACATTGGGATGAATGCCCATCTAAAGTGCACATTAATACAATGGCTTGTATGTCAACACTTTTAGTGTTGCAGTTTATGGCTTTGCTCGGTTTCCTGAAATAATTAAAGCACTGTGCCTTGCCTGTTGTCCAATGCCATGCAAGACTGTCCTTTTTTCAGCAGAATTATAAGTGCTTTTGCATGTATTCCAATATGTATTTCTGGAGTGTCCTGTTTCTGAAAGCAATTTTTTTTTTAACCCAGGTCAGATCACCATAGACTGTATATTAGGAGAAACCATAACCATAAACCCCACCATAGGGCAGGAGAACAGAACCAGCTGGTTTTGAAATGTCCCCAAACAAGTTATTGCTGTGGTTGAACAAGGACCTGCCCTGAAAGCCAGCAGGACAATATTTTCATTTGAGTCACAGAAACATTTGCCTATACAAACTCACACACAACAGGAGCAATTCGTTTGAAAAGTACTATCAAAACACTAGGGGCTCTAGTTTCCGGACGGTGCAAGGCCGGCGGTAGCGCTAACAAAGACATAATGACAATTTAATGACTACTCTCCTTAACCTTTTTAATCACAAAACAAAATATATGCACTTGTATCATTGTGGTTTATTAGATGTGCCACTTGTGCACTTGGCGAGTGTGCACTTCTCGAACAAGGACATTATTTTTGACAGTTTCCTCCCGGGAGAAGATACGAGCTGATTTGATTGGCCATAATTGAAGACAGCCCCCACCACTCCTACTGATCATTTATTCACTCTAATCCAACCCAACTTTTACAACTGCGCCGCAGTTGCACCCGTTTACCGCCGTCCCGAAATTTGCAAAAAAGTATTGCCGACACCTTAGATCAACTTCCGTGGACTCCGCTTGCGCCTTGACTGGGAAACTAGGGCCCTAGGTCTGAAAGAAATTAGCTCGTAGTTTAATGCTGCTCCCTCCCTCCGGAGCGCCATTGACAACCTGTTATAGCTGTGTGCGCACATTCGTGTGATTGACAATCAAGGTAGATTTGCGGGACCAATCAGGGAAAAGAGGCCCTGATCGGTCAGAATTCTTTCAGGCGCCGTCAAAAATCTAAATCGACTTATACAGAGGCAGGGGCTATCAACCAGAGCAGATGTTCTCACAGAACATTTGTGTCTATGGCATTTCTAACAAATTACACTAAATGTATAGCTCTTAAATCCTACCTACAGCACCTTTAGCATAAGCTATGGGTGCTTGTACTGTTTCGCATTTAAACAGAATGTGGCTTTTGCTAAAAGTTGTTCCTCTCTGAACTTAGCAACTGGAGACCATGTATACACTACCTATGGAATGACCTTGCCAAAGCAAACACATATTGATAGTATAAATATGTCATTATACTAGATTTGACAAACTACTGGTACCTAATGGGGGCAGGATAGTCTAGTGGTCTAGGTGTTGGACTCCCAGCCAGGTCGTGGGTTCAAGCCCCAGAGTTGGCCTACCAGAGTTGGCCTTACCTCCACCTACTGTACCAAACAACCTCTTTAAATCTATTCCACCATCATAATAATATTGCAATGTAGCTGGTAGCTCACCTGGGTGTTGCCGGGGCTTGAGCCTCTGTAGCTTGAGAAGGGCCCCTGCTCTCAAGGTCCATAAGAGTGGCCAACACCACACTGGCCTCCAAGACCATGTCCTCCACACTGAAGCACACAGGTCTATGGACAACAATACAACATTTCTATGGATATCTGCAGTGACTGGAATGACCAGGACAGGACACAATGCTTATTCCACCGTGGCTGATGAATTCAACCATTTTATGTTTTAGTAAATACTCGCCAATATTTCTAGCCAACATACTGTATACAGTACCAAATATGGCTTGTGGGAATTTGCTCTTCTTTCCGGAGGGCTACTTGTGTGTCTATGAAGACTGACCTTGTTCACTGGAACCTGAGAGGTTATAGGCAACCTGATCAAGACCTCCTAGAGACTTACTTTCCTGCTGCACCGAAATGGATAGACACTGGCAGGCCATGTGACTCTGCAAAGGACAGTAATCCCTACAAACAATAACAAAAAAGAGTGCACCTGATTGTAGAGGATCAAAATATATTCTAAAGCTGTCAATTGTTTTGTCATGTTTTTGACTAATTCTGGTGCCCATCAACCCAAGACACATATTGTCTACAAAAAGCTAAGAAACATTAATTTCTATAAGAATGAATGCATGAACTTTAAGCCTTGCTCTTGATCTGGCTCTTCAAGACTGGTTTGGCTAATGAAAAACTTCACCGCGGGGTTCCCATAAGAAACATTTGGGACAAGAGGATGTTAATGCAGCTCAAGTCTCATTAGCAAGACCAATGAACGGACGTTTATCCAAATTTCCATGTGACTGACCAAGTGTGTTATATTCAGTTATAGGAGAGAAGGAACTGGAAGCCAAACAGATTTGGGTTTGCTTCTTTAGACGCTGCTATGCTGCCACGCATCATTAGGTAATATAGTCTGACAACGACATCAATGCACAATAAAATACCAATTTTTATTAACAAAAATTAAAATTGAAAAGTTTTTAAGGCAGAATTTGGACTATACAGTCTATAAGCAGCCTATAATTTCTGCTGTTCATATCAATTACGTTTTCTACGATACGATTAAGGTCATATGATCTTTGCTATAAAAATGAGTCACAGCACAGGGGAAAGTTCAGATGAAAATGATACTCATATGGGTACAGGGCCATGAGTGCCAAAATTCCAGAACCATAACTATACCCTCTTAAACATGAAATAGCCCCTGGACATTTGTACACGTGTGCACACAGGCATACAAACACCGCACACACCCCCATGCTCACACACACACATATTCAGTTTCGTGGCGAAAATAAATGTAATACCAAAAATATCTTGCTTACTCTCAGCTCCTTTAGACAGAATGTTATGTCTGAGTCCACTCCGATCTGGTAGCAGTCAAACTCGTTTGGGTCTAAAGACATCTCAGTATGCATCATCTTCATATGGTCTACAAGCAAACCAGAACTAGTTGTCAAAACAGAAAGTTAGACCTTAGTCACTGTTAAATAACTAAAACTTTGTGGCACCACTGCATAGCAACACTTATTGAGTCATTTGTTTCTGACATTTTATTACTATTGCATCTCCAGGTTTCTATCATAAAGTATGGTCAGGGGGGCAGAAAATGCTTACCATCTCCATTCTCGCAGTAATTTCTCAAATGGACTCTCATAGGTGTTGTGGACAGAGTGATTTCCTCCTGGGTCGCTGGGAAATGCAGCACCATGTTGACAAGAAGCCTGCAGAATAAAAATCACTAATACTTACAACTTATATTATTTTGTCAATAAAAATATATTTTTTATGAGTTACGGACAGATCCATCTCTTTTTCTTTTTTTTTTACATACATCACACCTGGCAGTCTGTATAAGAAATGCAATAAACCTGTAGTTTAAGGAATATGTCCGGCTGCTTTATGGAATTAATCTGATTGTTAAATCATTCAAAAGAAAAGAAAGCTTTTTTGTTGTTGCTTGGAACTACCGAGATGGCTGAAGTGACGCTCACTGGTTAGTATTTGTACACAAAGGTTAAAGTATCTGTTCTAGTTAGTAATTTGCCACTAATAATATGGCTGCAGTCTATATTGCAGGCTTGGTAACATAGTGTACGTCGGTGGAGTCATGTGGACATCCATTTCTGTATCAGATGATTCCATTAATAAGTACCTTCCATACCAACTGAAATTGTGCTAATCTGTGAAGTCTGCTGGTGCTGGTGCATTTGCTTGACACTTTGTGGCACATAACTGGACACCAATGATGGTGCTACACAAATATGTTGAGGTGCTAACCTGGCCTGAGCCTTCAGCACATTAGGACAGAGGTGTGAAGGAAACACTGCCTGCAAAGCCTCACTCTCCTGAAATCCCAGGTTGTGGGTTTTAATGATGCCTGTAAAAGTAGAGAAAGGATATCTGAAGCATACTGCCACCTAGTGATACCAATATCTAATAACTCATCTAATTATCTGTTGATCTGACCACAGACTGGGCCTAAGGGTGCTTTTGTGTTTATGAACATTATGTGCAAACACATGAAAATCTTCTCTAATATGGAGCCAAATAATGGAGCAAATGCAGTCTTCCCTACCATGCCTGCAGTAAAACTGGAATACCACTCGCCCATCAGCTGTGTTGATTGATACCTGACATCTGTCGACATTACGCTCAATAGAAGACAAGGACCGGAAAAGTGGCAGGACAGACTAAATAGCAACACAAAAAAAAACACATAGATCTGATCAGCAATAACAGGCCTAACAGGTAGATGGCATCATGTTTCATGTGAAACCTTATGTAGTGGTTCCTATATCTAGAAAAGTGAAATAAATGTTGTCTTGTCCAGGATTATTATTGAACCCCTTTTTCCATATACCTTCATGGCAAGTTTACATTTGACTGTTCCATTGGCCTGCGTTGGTCCACTTCCCAACCTGTAGCGTTGAAAGAACAGCGTGGAGAAGAGAAAGCATCCATAGGCAGACTGAGAAGAATTCATTGACCTCACTGCCAACTTCCACAGACCAGAAAAAGACAGGGACAGAAAGACGGAGAGGGAAGGCAAGGGCGACAGGGAGAGAATGAGTGCAACAAGACACAACTATTGATTTATCTGTGTAACAAACTCTGCATTTTGTGTTGCTCACCCCTTTTACCATGGGATCCAGCCACAATTCATCTCCTATTCGTGACAGGGCATGAATAGCCTTTCCAAAAGCTGAAAAAGAACAGACATGGTGACACAGCCTATGCTTGGGAAAAAATAATTCAACTCTTGGGGGGGTGGGGTGGGGGACAAACCAAACGATTGCCTAAGCTAGCTACGTTACCAAGTTATTGAACGCTTTAGTCCTGATAAACCTATAGCCACTGAGTAAATTAAATTAAATTACATCCAATTTACTTGTATAATTACCTTTTACACAATTTCCTTCCATTACACAGTTCATATCTGTTGATGATAGTCGGATACACGGAGTCAAGATTTCTTCGGAGCCAAATACCTACTTGATGTGACGTCATTCACAGTCGCGTGCATCTACTCTCGCTATAGATAATCCTCGCTCATCCAGAGGATTAAAAACATGAAAAGTAAAATTTTAATGTAACCGGATTGAAAATGTAGGTCAAGCCTACTCATTCTAAAAAGATATAAACATTGACAAATAAAAAAAATCCTCAATGTAACGGCAAAAGCTTTATTTTAACATTGTGAAGATATGTAGGCCTACAGTAGTCTAACGTTACATAAGAAAATTTGTGAATAGTCTACTTTGTATTAATTACACATATAGATAGGGAGCCTTTTAAGTAAATAATAAATAATTGAAAAATATATATTCCAACAGCCTAAATAATAACTTTTTATTCATTTGACAATTTTTGGAAACATGCTTTTAGAGTTAACTGTGCTGCTGCCTGATTTTTTCTGAGCGTGTGATTTTGATGTTGATCCCAAATCTTTTGCAGCATCCATGTCGACCACACATTTGCCCTTTTGGTCTCCATATCTTCGTCTACCTGTGGAACTCTGGCCTAGAAAATATAAATGTCACTTTGAGATGGATGATATCTCTTCTGTCCTTTATTTTGCAGAAAATGTGTAACGTGACACACCTGGTTTGATACACGAGTGCAGCACACTGAGATAATGTTGCTTCATCTGCCGTCTCATGTGCTCTGTACTGTAAACACTTGCTATACTGTAAAGGTAGCGTTTCTGCCCGGTTGTAAGGTCTGGATGCTGACAAAATAAACAAATCTGATTCACAATGGTTAATGGATGGATAAATAATAGCAGAAATGTGTCAATTTATCATCCGTGGCATTTCATGTTTAGAATAAAAACATTTCAGGTATGGCCTACCTGTAAGAAGGATGCAGTGATCGAACATTTCGGAATTTGAATTGTCTTTATATACTGGTTGGCAGCACAGACATTAACGCCTTGTCTTCTTTGCATTGAACTATTTTGCTCACTATGTAAGCATTCAAAACCTGTTAAATGGAAGATACATACATATATATATATATAAAAAATAATTCCTTAAGGACAGTTTGGATAATTCAGTGTAGCCTATACCAGGCATAGCGACGAGGTAATGAATTGCACCAAATTATGTTATTTAACATGTCCTACATAATGGATTTCAATTCATATTCTTAACTTTTTTTTTAACCAGTTAAAATTATTTACTGGACAATCATGTTCATAAAGGTCTGCTTATTGTATATTAATTAATTAAACTATAATAAAACAATCTGTCTGCCCATATTTGACCTACCATCATTGCATGCCTTGTTGGATTCTGAAGACCTAAGAGGAAAAAAAATAAAAATTGAAAAGCTCAAATCCATCTGCTGGATAATTGCACTTTTAGTCTTACCTTAGTAAAATGTTCCCATTTCCATGTTTAAATGAGTTTTCCTTTTTCATATGCTCTTCAAAAGTAACCCGTTTTCTCATTGTGCAAAGTCAGTATTCCTCTATGCCACAGAATGGTTGCGTGTATCAGTACATTATAATGCCTTACAGCCAGCAGAGCCAATTACTGTGAAATGAGGACAGGCCTGAAATCTGACACGATTCCCTGGGTTCCAATTACAGAGCAGAGGTCTAATCCATTAGATCCCACTACATGTTCTCATCTAAAATGTTAAACTGAAACATAAACAAGTCACTCAGTCCACTTGAGTTTACACACTTTATTGAGCATCGTGTCCAATTTACATTGCATTAACACAAAATGAAACAAAACAACAACGTAATAATGGGGTTAGGGTTGATTATGGGCACGTCATTTTGAGAGCATATTGCTTAATTACATTTCAAACTCACTCACTGAGTCTGTGCAAATACAGTGAACACCGGTCAGAGGAGGTCATGTTTAGAAAATTCAAAGTTAAAACAAAGTCAACAGCAGTTATGTGATGATAATAATGTCTACCAAAATCTACTAACTGTACATGTCATATTCACTTAAATAATGTACTTGTATTTGATTTAAATGCATCCGACTTCTGCAAACCTGTATGCATGCGCCATTCCATTTGGTCATTCAAAGTCAGTCACAAATTATTTAGTCATAGACATGACAACAGCACTGTAATTAAAAGACATTATGGAGGACTTAATGGTCAGTAACACAGTTCATGAATATATAAATCATAAATCCACTGGCATCATGTCCCCACTCCAGCCATATTCAACAATGAATGTATACATTATGTGAAAATAAAACCTAGATGCTGGAAGTTGTACTTCTACTGTATTAATTTAGAATATTTATACTATACCAACTTTTGATTTAAATAGGCTTTAAATTGGAACTGAAGTTGTGCCTAACTCAATAATCGAAATATAGCCCTCAGAATGAGTGCATGTGAATTATACATTCACCGGCCACATCATTAGGTACACTTAGCTAAACTAATGCAGTCTAATACAATAGTACTGCAATAAATCTCCCTTCATACCTAATTAAGTGGCCGGTGAGTGTATATTTTATAATTAACCCACTTATTAATCGCAACCCAAATGTACCACCACAAAAGATGTGACTTGCCCAAAAACTAAGTTGGAGCCCCTTAAACTCCCCATGAAAAACAATAATAAAAGTAGAACAGCCATAATCTCTCTTTTCAAAGTTGTTATCCTTTCAAGTTGAGGTAAACTCAGATGCCTACTGACCAGTACATCATCACAGCTAATTTTTTACAAACTATGTTTTAGTTGCCGATGATTAAGGATAGGATTAAAATTGTGAAATTAGACTAGATGACATAGTACCCAATAGACACCTTGATTATCCTTACAGGATTATCCAGACAGTTTTTAAAGGAGACTTCTTTAGAAGCCTATGGATTTCATTGCTAATCTAGACAATTTGTTTGTATTCAAATATACTTTCGGTCAACTACTGAAAGGTTAGCACCAGCCTTCTGTTAGCTATACTAGTAAATGTAGTGAAAATAATATAAATGATTCTATTTACATCCACAGCTTGCAGTGGTAACAAATAATATAACCAGTCGAGGAGATTTTATGCCGTATCAGTGAACTGTATGCTAAGAGTAGGCCAGTGCCTGTTCCTTAGGAACAAAATACTAAGGTATTAAAATGTTTCTATAGCCTGGGATAGTGCACTAAAATAAAAAAAGGCATTTTAAAATCCTGAATGAGTAGGATCTCCTAGAGGAAGTCGAGCCAACAAAAGGCAACAGTGATTCAATGACAGTGCTGACATTACATGTTTTTACAGAGTTGGGCAAACATTAATCTAAATTATTGGTAGGTATGCAGTGAAGAGGACAAGTGACTTTATGATGGCTTTCATTTGTTTTACACTATATTGTCCACTAAATTGCATAAGAAACCTGATATAAAGTAGAAACTGTTCAGCAGCAGATAAAAAAGCAAGTTCATTTACAGTAGTGACATATCTTACATCATTATATTTTCAAAATAAATAAAATTAAATATACATTTCCAGGTGGAAAATAGGTCAATTTCGCTGGTAGGGTTTTCCAATTGGCTCAACTTGCGTTTAATGACAACCTTTCACAGAAAAATGGCCAACCAATTCCTTTCACTGGCAAAAGAAGGAGTGCAAAAGCCTTTTGCAGGAAATTTTCCTCAAGGCATTTCCTTTAACTGGATAAAAGAGGACATGGTAATTAATATTTATTTTGTAAGCCGCCTATCACATGTAGAGCATATTCAGGTTAAGTGATCTAATTTACTTACCCTGGAACTTAGCAATAATTGAGCCTTAATCAAATGCCATTTCCTGACTTTTTCTAACACAGCGAGCCACCTTCCTCTTGAATTCACCATTAGGGTCCTCCCTCCACTCTTTCTATAGGAGTAACAAGAGAACCTTTCAATAACACATTAAAATAAGTTGGACTACTCAGATAAAATGTCCAATTACAATTTCAGTGGAGTGATTAAGTAGAACTTACTGCTGCATCCACATTAGCAGGTGAATCACTGTTGGGGTCAGCCAGCATAGATATAACACTAATCATGATTGTCTCTACTGTGTGAATAGGTAGCCAGCGCTCCTCTGGCTTCTCGTAGCCAAACTTGTCCTCACCAGGCTCATGCAGAATCGAGATACAAACATCTCCATTCTTTGCAACTGTGAATCATAATGAACAAATTATTCTATATATCAGAAAACAACAATCTATAAATTTACCCAAAACTGTTACATTCCTAATTATATGTAAAGATTATATTTAGTGATACTGTGTTTACCATTTGGGTGCCAGATTTCAGTAATAAACTTCATCTTGGGAGGACGTAGTGGATAATCATAGGGAAACGTCAGATAAGCTTTGAAGAACCCACCTTCGCTGTTAGGCGGACAACATTAAAACAAAAAGGGGGTAGAGACATTTTCAGATTTTCTGCATATGCTTGTCAATGAAAATGCACAAATTTCCTTACTTACAAAAGGGTGTCTTGTGGGCCTATGATGACAACCTCCCATTTGTATATGTCTTCATCATCTATCAGGCCAGCTGAAAAGCCCTCCACTGGGTTTTTGTTGAGCTCTGAAAAAAAATACGTACATTGTAATGTAAAACCTCATAGAATATACAAAGACCAGGTAGATTATTCATATTTGCGTCATTAAAAAAATCTTATGATGTGTGCTTTTAATATAATGTCACAAACAAGCACAACAACCCATACTGTTTGCAGGCATGGGACCTGGCATACTAAAAGCCGCCCATCTCGGGAAATTAAAGCAATAACACCATAATTACTGATAACGATGATAAGAACAATAAACCGGTAGCTGAGTTAACATTAGGCTTGGACACTAGAAATGCGCATTATCAACTGATACCACTCTGACTGATTTTGGCACCATTCAGGTTAGATATTTGATATGTTTTTAGCCAGCTGATAAATGTGTTCGCTGGCACACTTTGCTGTTTGCGAAGTTGCTCATTGACCAAACAACATTAACATAATCGCTAAACATAGTGTAGGTAGAATAAATCATCCCCGGAGAGAGGGCCATGTACTGATTATTCCTTTGTTCCTTTGCTACGTTGGCTAACTAATGTCGAACTTGCTAGCCGGTTAGCAAGGCTTGCGTTGCAAAAGGTGTTATCCAAAAAGCTGAGGTTATTTGGAGCACGTGTTCATAAATGTATCTGTGAAAACAACAATTCCACCGACATAAATGTATTTTAAACAAGTTGTGGTGATACAACCATTCTGTTCAACGGTGAGCTACGCCAATAGACCCCAAGGCTAATTTTAGCTCCTTTCCAGTTAGGTTTTTCGCTAGGTCTACATGTTGAATTTTCAGCATTGGAATTACCTGCCAATTGCTTTCGAAGAAGTAATGCTGATTGTTCAGTCATGGTATGTGGACTTCAACAAAGGATACACGTTTTGTCGCCAAATGCCACCAGAGAAATAATGCTGAAATGTAACTGTCGTCCTTAGCTAACTGGCTGGCCTGCTGCTTCCCTCTGTTTTGACAGAAGGTTTAGTGGCTTGGTGTTAACAGAGCGCATGCGCGTGAGGAGCTCGCTTGTTTATTTTTTTCACTGTGCCCTCACTACATTAGTCTGTTTACAGCTGTACACAGGTTGATATTTTACTACTAAATACAAAACAAATTGATGGAACTAATACATAAATAACATGGTGATTTATAAACATATATTTATTTTTAAAATTAGTTTTAACTTTATTTTCTATACGCCTCTAACGTTTTTACATGAAGAAAATGTGTTGGGCCATTGATTATGGTATTAGGATAGATATTTGATTGATGATTCTGATTCAATTAACGTTAGGTCATTGGATTCTATATGCATTTTTACCACAAGGGGACCCCTGTATAAATCGGATAAACACCTTATCAGACCATTTAAAATCTGCAGAGTGACGGTGTATTTAAAAACGATTCCCACTCTCTCCCACACTCCCCCCCCCCCACACACACACACACACACA
>JAODLI010000024.1:5716572-5750038 GCA_027575585.1 Percopsis omiscomaycus | reverse complement strand
GATGCCTAACCCCTACCTGCTCCATGTAATAGCACCATGTAATTGTAAGTCGCTTTGGATAAAAGCTTCTGCTAAATTACCTAATTGTAATTGTAAATGTTTATTTTTCTGTCTGCCCTGGTACATGGTATTACTCTTGTGCAAATAACCCATATATTTCCTTTTTATTCTCATTCATTCCCATTCTGTTATCTGGTTATTCCCAAAAGTGGAGACTTGATATATGGAATTAGTTGTTTTCTACTGTGTGAAATATTACCTGACTGCCCCACCCCCAACTGAAATACAGAGAGATATTTTAGTAAATTAAATTAAAAGTTATGGACAGTGCCTATGTCTTAGCCATACCGGTGCCTTATTGTTCCGGTGCAGATTTGCCATTTTTATAGACTCTTTTTGGTTTGTTTTACTGGAGACGCCACCACAGGAAGCTGATGTTATGGCAAGGAAGTGCCTCCCCACAGTCAAAGTGAGAGTAAGGAGATGGCGTAGTAGTGGCTAGACCCCCACCCTCAGCCTTCCCTGGAATAACTAGGCTGTTTCTTATTCATCCTCTTTCTCGCTCATTCATTTGACAGTAAAAGAACACTACTTGTTTCCTTGGTCGGGTTCTGGATCAGATCCACTGTATTCATTAACGCTGACATCAAATACTGTTGTTCTATTTAGGCTAATTTGAACCAGGATCAAGTGCTGGCTTCTGGCCCGGTCTGTCCTGTTTTCTGTAGCCTGGAGTTCATCTTTGGCTCGTTGAGTTTACACATTTTTGTCACATTTCGCAGATGTGAATAATTGGTTTTAAAGCATTCTAAATCTATGTTTGGCCCTTTTTGTCAAACAACCAGTCATTATTGACACAGACACAGTCAAAACTTGTTAACTTGTTAATTTAGGAGGTTCATTGCCTAAGCCTATATTATCATTAAAGGTGTTTCAACGAGAGGTTAAGGAAATAGAATATCTTACTAAGGCATAGTTTATTCATAGTACTACATTATGTTCAGATATGAAATATGTTCTAGGCCTATATTTTACCACCATTACACCTTTTGTCTAAATTGCAAATATGGGAATTTTCAAGAAAGTTTAGGAAAAACGACTTTGAAAACCAGTTAATAGCATAATAACATGGAAAGGCAGGGCAGCCAGTGTCAATGTACTGGAGAGTCTGCTTTAGAAGTGCCTTTATATTAGATGTTATGTCTCAACAAAAAATGCATGCCTTAGTTAAGCACCTTAGTTAAGTACATGGTGTCGGCCACACAGCAAAGCCTTACTGTGAAAGAATGTGAGTGAGGAGCTGCAGACTCCATTGCTACACCATTGGGCCCTAGCCTCTACTCCTATTGAAAGCCAATAAAAGGCAGGCCCCCTGTGAGAGAGTCTGGATTTGACCCACATCCAGCTGTTTGAGAGCTCAACCTAGCATTTCTCACTGGGATGGGTACAGCCATACACATACCTAGACACTAGTCACAAGAAATATAATAGTTTGTTTAGCAGTTTTTACTGTTTGAATGTGTTTTTGGCATCATTCCTATTGCATTTGCTTTTATTAGACTATAAAGCCTACATTCCAATGCACATGGAGGGATGGAAAGGTCCTAAATATGGTCAAATTTAGATTTAACAGGGAATCATTTGAATAATAGCCTATTATACATTGTTTATACATAATGTAAATTGTCATTTCTGAAGAGCAAGGATATTAACTGATATTTACTTGTAAATAGGGAGGTTTTCATGTAGTTTTACCTGGTCATTCATGACCAGTGACCCACATGAATGTGCTTTAAGATACTTGTTGTGTCTTGTCTCTGAAATATGATGCTAGTAGTTACAATACTGTTTACAGCCTTTTTAATTTTCCACTGTGTATATTAACCCTGTTCACTGTAGACATATTTCAGTGGGGGCTGTAAATAAACATTACCTCCTAACCACCGGAGCCACAGGGCTGCAGTGCACAGCTGAATCTCACCAGCTGAGATACATTAGGGTCTGTTTCCAACCCATAGGCTAGAGTGAGGATTCAAGGGCGCACGTTATTGTCGGCAGGCAGTTAAGATTTGGAGGCCAACACATGTATTGAGATTCACTTTTTGATTTGATGTAAGAGGGTGAGTTTTGGACCAGATGGGCCCCTAGTTTAAATCACCGGTAGACCTGGGCTAATCACCAGTGGGGCGAATGAACATGCACATAAGATGGATATTGCTGAGGTGTGTCTAACAGGAGCCACACAGCTCATAGAGTGAATGTAGCCCTTTATCTAGCTACAGCCAATACTCCAGGCTTACTTTATGAATAAGACTGTGTTCTCAGTCTAGGTGTCTTATGAATAAAGAGTTTACAGTGTTAATCCAAAACTACCACTTCTGTCTTGCCCATATAGCTTTTATTTGATTAGATGATCTTTTGCTGAGTCAGTGTGCAGTGACAGAACATAACACAGTGGAACTTATACATTGTATACTGCATAAAGCCCTTTTTAAGTGAAAGGCAATGCAGGTAAACTACATGTTTAATTCACATAGGTTGGCTTTAGGTTTATTTGACCAAAAAAATTCCCCATTTCATGTAAAAGACAACTTAATTTTGCCATTTAAATTAGGCTTAGCTAAGCCCTCTTCCCGAACATAAGATGGCTGGAGAACAAAGTCTGACTGAAAGTCAAAGCCAGAAATATGTTGCAAAAGACACTATGTGCTTGTTTTGAAAGGTTTGACGCCAGACGCCAGATTTAGGTTAACACCTGCAGAGCTCGAAAGCAATCACAGCTGAGACCTGTTAGAGAAGTATTTAATAAAGTGCAGTTGTGGTATAGTAGCAGGTTAGAGTAAATGAATGACAAAACCTATTCTGTATATTCTGTCGGCCCTAACCTAAACATGCCAGTTTGTATGGTGAAAAACAATAAGGCTTTCATTTGTAAATAGAACTCCTTTGGTAGGTCTGATTTACTATTGTTTTATTTCCCGACAGACACGAGAAATTTCTTCAACAAAACAACAGCTCAATGCCTCAGAGATTGATTGTATCATGGTTTCCTATCTACGATAAATCCCGCCTCACTTATTTCCTCCTTGGACTCTTGGTGCAAAAAAGAAAGCCAAGACATCCATCTGTGCTAAAGCACTTACTTGCCTCTCCCATTTTGTACCAAATCTGTTTTCATCCTATCATGAACTCTATTAAGATTCTCCTCAGGCCGGTACAAAATGTGGGCTTTATCAATGAGTGCATCAGACAGCTCCGTGGCCTCAGTGCAGAGAGATGGTATGGTCCTCTGCAGCTCAATGGGCAGCACATTGCACTAATACTGCCAAAGAAGCGTCAGTTCCCTCTGTAGACATCCATGCTGAAAGTGTATGCACTGCAGTCGTCAAATGGAAGGTTGCCTTTGTAATAGCCATGCATTCCATCTGTTTGTGGTTCAATGCCAAATTCTATGTGTTTTTTAATATAGCTAGCCTAAAATATGTCCAGGAGTTATCCTCTACTGAATTTTTCTCCTCAAAAGAATTCTTTCTGGGCAGTCTGTAGTGATGTTTGAACAGAAAAATGCTTTTTGTGTACTGGCATGCAGATCATATGGTATGCACTAATACAGGGCACTGAATAAAGGTTTTTTTTGCCAATAGTAGAATGAGCCAAATGCAACACAAAGGTGTCAGGCAAACCCTCCTTTTCTATCAGATTCGTCATAACCAATTAGTTGATCTCTATCTACAGTAGAGGCAACCCTGAATGATGGCTTAAAACAGTGAAAGACTTTGTCTCCTTTCATTTTTCTCCGACACTTAGTTCCTTAGTTCCTCACAGTAGGTTTCAGAGAAAAGCTTATTTGTCAAGGTTGTTCAGTTCCGTGGAGCCTATAATAAGCAAAAGCTTATTTTAGAAGCTAAGAGTTTTAAGATGAATTGTAATCAGTGTTCAGCGTTGTGTCTCAAAGTATAATCCCAGAGCCATGGTGGCCCTGGGATTTCACTGTGACAGACCCATAACAAACCCGTGACAGCCATCTAGTGGAGGTAGCCTAATAGTTTCTAGCTTTTAGCTCAAACAGTGATATAGATGGCTGTGGCCTCCCACATATGGAAACATTATCCTCATTGCTATAAAAAATTTAAATACAATGACAAATCCATCATCTGGCCTTATTACTCAGACAGCCGCGCAAATAACAATTACAATTCCAGTGCATAACAAAACGTCATGAATTAAATATCCCAGTTACAGCCATTCATTAACAGAAACGGCATTGCACTTCATGCAGATAATAAGCCCAGGGCCAAACACAGGTTTCAGAAGCAACAGGACTAAAGCGCTGTTAGTTTTCTAGACACCCACAGCTTGTGAGCCTCTGTATTTCTCAGTGTTTTCTCGTTTTTATGGAAGCGACCTCTGTGGAAAGAATGTTTCTTCCATGGAAAATTGGAGCTATCGCTTGGTGCTCTGACATCCGTTACCTTTCTCCTCCCTCCTTGTGCACAGATTGAGTAGTAAATGAATCGGCAGCAGAGAGCCCAGTATGAAGAAGACAGTCCGGCCAGCGGTCAGTAAGGCGAGCGGAGAGCGAGGCAAGGCAGAGGCTTCAGGTACAGGAGGCACCGGAAAGACTGCATCCAAGACCACTACCACAGCACCTCTCTCTAAGGTAATAGCAGAGTGTGCATATTATTATGTGACGCACTGGATTGTTATTTTACTGCTTTATTAATAGATTTTTTAAATGGATGGATTTAATCTGTATCCTTAAAGGTTAAAAGCAATGATGATCTGCTAGCGGCAATGGCTGGAGGGGCCCCCACATCTAACAGTGCTATTACCAAAACAAAAAGGACTGCCTCCACTGGGACTAGCGCTAACCCAGACAGCAAGCCAAAGACAACATCAGGTTTTCATATTAATTCTTGTCTTAATAGGACTTGTATCCTGTGTTGTTTTGTGAGAAATACTCAAATCCCTTTTCTTCCCTTTCCAGTTACCTCAGCCAAGCGAACAACGTCCTCGGCCTCCAAGGAGCCAAACTCTTCGCGGGACCGCCTGCGGACTTCCAGAACCTCGGCCAGTAAGAAGTCCGTGTCGGGGGTTTTGCAGGTAGATGCGGCCCAGGGGAAGCGCTCTCGAAGCCAGGCCTTGGCAGAGTCAGAGGGCCGAATGAGCAAGTCTAAGTCAGATGGCCAGATTAGTGACAAAGTGGCTCTGGAGACTAAGGTGAAGGACCTGCTGGGTTTGGCTAAGAGCAAAGACGTGGAGATCCTGCACCTTCGCAGCGAGTTGAGGGATATGAGGGCTCAACTGGGCCTCGGAGGGGAGGAGGCACGTCCTCAAGAGGGAGCCGAAGAGGAGGAGAAGCCCCACGTGTCAGCCATCACAGCGGCGGACGTGGAGTCCACCCTGCTTCTCCTGCAGGAGCAGAACCAGGCCATTAGGGAAGAGCTCAACCTCCTGAAGAGTGAGAACCGTATGCTCAAAGATCGTCTCAATGCCCTGGGCTTCTCCCTGGAGCAGAGGTTAGACGGCTCTGACAAACTCTTCAACTATTCCTCCCTCAGCCCGGACATTGCCGCTGGCAGTGGCCAGAGCGACGGCGGGGGCACGGGCACGCTGACCTCCTCAGTGGAAGGCTCTGCTCCAGGCTCCCTGGAGGATCTGCTGACCGGCCACCAGCACGGAGGCTCAGCGGACAACCTGGACAGCGAATCAAGCGAGGTCTACCAGGCCGTCACCTCCAGCGATGATGCTCTCGACGCCCCGTCCGGAGCCTCGTCGTCCTCTGAATCGGAGAGCGCCCCCAGCAGGGAGCGCTCGCGCAGGGGCAGCAGTGGCAACGGCAGCGAGGTGTCGGTGGCCTGTCTGACGGAGCGCATCCACCAGATGGAGGAGAACCAGCACAGCACGGCCGAGGAGCTCCAGGCCACCCTGCAGGAGCTTGCCGACCTGCAGCAGATCACCCAGGAGCTGAACGGGGAGAACGAGCGGCTGGGCGAGGAGAAGGTCATCCTCATGGACTCCCTGTGCCAGCAGAGCGACAAGCTGGGGCTGTACGGCCGGCAGATCGAGTACCTGCGCTGCCTGCTGGACGAGCACCACGTGTCCTACGTGCTGGAGGAGGACATCAAGAGCGGCCGCTACATGGAGCTGGAGCAGCGCTACGTGGACCTGGCCGACAACGCCCGCTTCGAGAGGGAGCAGCTCCTTGGCGTGCAGCAGCACCTCTCCAACACGCTGAAGATGGCGGAGCAGGACAACGCCGAGGCCCAGGAGGTGATCAGAGCGCTGAAGGAGAGGAACCACCACATGGAGCGCATCGTGGAGTCCGAGAGGCAGGACCGGGCCGCCATGCAGGCCGCCCTGGAGGAGTACAAGGCCGCGGTGAGCAACGACCAGGCGGAGCTGAGCCGCTGTAGGGCCCAGCTGGAGCAGGAGAGGCAGAAGGTGGCGGAGCTCTACTCAGTTCACAACGCCGGCAGCAAGAACGACATCTGCCAGCTGCTGGAGGGGGTGCGGCTGGACAAAGAGGAGGCCGACGCCAAAGCGGCTAAGATGGAGGAGGAGCTGGAACACGCCCACAGTGACGTCTCACAACTGCAAGACACTCTCAGTAAGGTAAAGTGAGAGGCCCATCCTCGGGGTCCGTTCTTGACATGGGAGGAGTTGAATTACCATTAACCAAGTCACCATTGCTGCCAACGCAAACACACGAGGACTGCACCAACCATACTTTATATACTCTGCTATCATATTTATTACTGCAGACAGCAGATAGATAATGTAGAACGTTATTAATCCAGGAAGCAAAATTTGTTACAGCAGTTTTAAGTCCACACGTGCAGTGCAAGAAAAGTAGACAACATAGAATATGGATATTTTGACTCTGAAACAGAAAGATAAACAGAATTGAAGAAAACGTAGAAGCGTTTCCCACAATATCCGTGAGCCATAATGCATAAGCAGGAATTGTGTCTTTGGAAGTGAATGCTGATTATGCGGCGCGTTAGCCTGCGGCGCGTTAGCCTGCGGCACCGGCTCACACCAGCGGCCTCCTCCCTGTGTGTGCAGCTGGACGGGGAATACAGGGACTTCCAGGAGCAGGCGCGCCAGCAGCTGGCGGAGCAGGAGCGGGTTCTGGAGAAGCGGCGGGCGGAGTTGCAGGAGAAGGAGACGGAGGTCGCGGACATGAAGGAGACCATCTTCGAGCTGGAGGACGAGGTGGAGCAGCACCGAGCCGTCAAGCTCCACGACAACCTGATCATCACTGACCTGGAGAGTACGTGGGCCGGACACACACCGCTTTCACACCCCCACATGTAGTCTATACGTACCTCAAAGGCTTTGTTTGAGAGGAGCTACTGTCCTATGTTTTCACCGCTCTGACCAGTAAATACACACTAGCCTTTTAAACAGACAAAAGAGATTAGATTTGGTTGCTTAGTTTCTCTCTGTCACTCGAGGTAGATGGACCGTGTTTGTATCAAACCGTACCACGACTGAACCTAGGAGGAACATGGACCTGTAACTGCTGCCCTCTCTCTCTCTCTCCCTGCCTGCACTGTGTGAACCTCTGCTATGCCCTGTTCACATGAACTCCACCGTGTGCTTGCTTTCCTCTCTCAGACTCTGTGAAGAAACTGCAGGACCAGAAGCACGACATGGAGAGGGAGATTAAGATTCTTCACCGGAGACTGAGGGTGAGGGTGAGGGTGAGGGGGGGCTACACACTGGAACACAGTGACCCCATTACTGTCCTATTAAACCTGAGTCCTATTTACAAATAATTCCATCTTTGTAACTGGCCTGGACTGCACCTCAACTAGTTGAACATTATTTATTTATAATTCTAGACGGTTATCCAGACACTAACACAGGTTGCTTTGTAAAATGCATTACTCAAAGCAGCTTGCAGAGTCCCTTTGACCCAAAGTTTGTAGCTTTTTTTGGTTGCCTCACACGTGTATGATGTTTGTGTGTATGTGTGCATGCAGGAGGAGTCTATGGAGTGGCGTCAGTTCCAGGCCGACCTGCAGACGGCCGTGGTCATCGCTAATGACATCAAGTCGGAAGCGCAGGAGGAGATAGGAGACCTGCGGCGCTGGCTGCAGGAAGCCCAGGAGAAAAACGAGAAGCTAAGCAAGGAACTGGATGAGGTCAAGAGTCGCAAGTAAGCCACTGGCCACATTGACCTCATCTGTTTGTTTACACATCCACAAAGTGTATTTTTTAGAACGTGCCTTAGGTCTTAATGGATTAATTGATTTCCATTGTTCACATTTTACATTTTAGGAATAAATTAGATCCTGAATTGTCAGTGCACTGTTCAATAAAGGTAATAAATGGCAAAAACAAATACTCTTCGTACCTTTTTATGGACAGTTACCTCACGGCAGTGGTTTACAGGGAGTCTCGCATGTGGGTCACGAGACAAATTAATAATAATAAATAAATAAAAACAGTTCTATGTATTTCTCAAAACATTTACATTTTATTGTTTTAATTTTTGTTAATATATTTTTGGGGGCTCAAAAAGTCTGAACCCCCTGCACTACAGAATGATGTACGTAGGAGTGTTCATTGTCTCTGAAACGGATGCGTAGGATTTCAGTGGAATCTCTCACTCTGCATGTTGAGCTCATAATGTGCCGTTGTCCAGGCAGGAGGAGGAGAGGGGCAGGGTGTACAACTACATGAATGCCGTGGAGAGGGACCTTGCAGCCCTTCGGCAGGGCATGGGCCTCAGCCGCCGCTCCTCCACCTCCTCTGAGCCCTCGCCCACAGTCAAGACTCTCATCAAGAGCTTTGACAGTGCCTCACAAGGTACCCCCCCACCATGCGAGTGTAAGGCGGCAAACTTTTCTCACTTTTGTACTTTTGAGGGACATTGGCCCTCATTTATCAAACCTCCTTAATTAAAAATGTTCCCATCGCATTTACCAAGGTGTCGCACACCATCAGAATGTGCAGAATGTCTAGTGTTTACACGTTTGAGGAAACATAAATCCACTTTATTTTTTATAAATGATGGAATAAAAAGAATTTTGAATAGCTCTCAATGTTTTACATTTTGGCAAATTTCAACAAAATTCCCCCAACAAAGTGCAGTTAGTGGGAAGCCCAGTCCGTCATGGCAAAGGGTACACACTCTCTGACCAGACGTGACATTTGATTAATACCGTGTATCTTAATACATATTTTAAGATAACATTTGGACTTACGGGAGTTTGATAAATGAGGGCCGTTGTTTGTATTTCAGTTATCTAATTGTGCTATGGTTTGTTACTTGTTTTTTTTTATTTTTAACTTAACTTAACTTGGACCTCATAATGTCCTCTAAACAAGTATCATGTCATTAAATGCCCTGCCTGTAGCCAGGTATTTGTCTCAGCTCCAGTCTGGGCGGTAGGTGTGTGACTGGTCTCCACTCTTCTGTATTACAGGCCCAGCCTCCAATGGAGCCGCTGTGGCCCCGACAGCACCAGCTGCCCCGCTACCACGCACACCCCTGAGCCCCAGCCCCATGAAGACCCCTCCGGCTGCTGCTGTTTCCCCAATACAGGTAAAGGAGAAGATCGTTGAGACAATAGTCTCAACGTGGGTTCAATCCCCGGAGGTGGCCTACCTGTAAGCATCCTTGAGCAAGATGCCTAACCCCTACCTGCTCCATGTAATAGCAACATGTAATTGTAAGTCGCTTTGGATAAAAGCGTCTGCTAAATGATCAAATTGTAAATTGTAAATTACAATAGCCGCATTTCCATCAACCTGCTTTATGCGCAATTTGAAATTGCGAACTAAAAAACAAGTAATGGATTTCGAAAAAACTCTCAAATATCGCAAAAAAGTTTATAAGCTCACACGAGATGGTTTTTCAGACAATTAGATAAAGCAAGCAGACATTAAGGCATTGGGTTCCTGCATCACCTGACCCCTGCGGGGGGTGTGTGTGTGTGAATTAAGACAAGCTTATCTTGGAGTTGCATATGCAACTGGTTCACACATAAATATTTACTTGTTAAAGTTCTGCTCTATTAATTAATGAACTAATTATTGCAAACAAAGCCAGCATGCATGCTTGTAGCGTGTGTTTATTTAATTTATATAAAGTAGTTTAAGTTAAATACAAACTGTATTTCTCCTTGGCCCAAAATAATTTCAGCTTCCAGAGTTTACAACTTAAAGCTTAAGCTGTAAATATGAGGAATATACTTCCTGTCAGAGAGAGACCTGTCCCATTGTATCAGTTTATTGGCTTGGGACTCGGATGACAACAGTTCTTCCTCTTCTTCTGTCATTTCGTCCCAGATGACACTGACTCACTGTATCACCGTTTCCCAGTCTATTAACTATGTTAGAAACATGTTCTTCTGCATCCCAAGTTAAACATGCATAACATGACAAGTTCCATATTTTTTTTATATTTGTATAAAATATGCAAGAGGTTTAATGGGTCTTTTGTGGTTTTCAATCTAGTTAAAAACACTTAAAATATAAATGCAGTTTTCCTTTTTTCCACAGTGACCCAGTAGTGCAAAAAAGGGTACACTTTATTTCTGTCTAGCCTGTAAACAGGGAAAATCTAATTCACACAATTCTCGGGTCTGGATGAATATGCACACTGCTTCATTTGCCTCTCCAGTGTCAGTATTGTTGCTCCTGTTAGGACAGGACAACTGACACCTGCTATTGTAGAGATTTGGTGTCAATTTACGCATCATAACCTCATTTAACTTTTAACCTGAGAAGTTGTGAATCAACAAAATAAACTCAAAAGTAAAGGTGTAAGGTTTTTCAGGGGCTTTTTCAGTTGCGTAAATTAAGATTTCCCCCGTTTACAAGCTACGCAGGAAGGCACTTTACCTTTCTTCGGTAGTCACTGTGAAAAAGGTCTATTTTTCACATAAAGGTCTATTTTTCACTTAGATACAATCCGTATGTTGATGCTGCATTATATTTCTCTCAACGTAAACATTCCCAGGGATATGATAGTATTTAAAGATGTATTTGTGTTTTGCTGTTTCAGAGACACTCCATCGCTGGTTCTATCTCAGCAACCAAGCCACTCTCCTCTCTGGCTGACAAGAGGCCCAGCTACACAGACATCTCTATGCCAGGTAAGGTAGTTGCCACAGTTAATATTCAATTTAGCACCCAATAACGTATTTTTAACTATTGACAAAGTTGCTAAAAAGTATATGTTGTCGACACACTGACGTCACTGACGTATAGTGAAATATTTAGTTTAGTTGTATTTAATGAACCAAAAGTTTTTTTCCAAACCTAGCAAGACTGTCAAATCCTTGTTCAAATCATACATTGTTTTTTAAAAACAATAAAATGGAACCCAATGGAGGTTGAACAATGATCATTTCAGTTACTCAAACACAGCCACCAAACAGAATATCTCATCCTGACCGTCGGTGTGTGGACTTGGGCCACGGAACTATTTCACTTTTTCTTATAGCTATAATATATTATAGCTTTTTGGTTTCTTCTCACACAGCGACAATTATTGTCGCTAAACTCCACCCTGATGTCTCAATAAAGAGCAAAAATCAAGGGAAGTGGCCTGCCAACTCCCTGAAATAGAATTAGTGAATGATGGTTGTGCTGGCAACATTTCATCCCAGGCCAGAAGTTTGGAGTCAAAGTTCAGTGTTGACCTCAATTAAATGTGTCAGTGCATCAAAGAGCTACATGTGGGGGAGGCTTGCTTGCGAATAATGAGCCCTAATGTAGCATCTCCCCTTCCTCCCTGCTCACCCCTTATGAGTCCATCTGCCTCATGTGAACGTGCCTAACTGGCCATGGCCACCAATGTTCCGTTTATTTTTCCTCTTGATTTATTGTCTTCCTACTTGGAGAGCCGGCGTCGTTCGAGAATATTCCCTGTGCGCAAGCGATTGGAATGTTCCCTCTCCCCTGACCCCGTGACGCCTTTCAGGAAACTCTCATACACACACTTGTGACGTATGTGACGTAAATCCCCCGTTGTGTCCACAGCTGAGCACCTTCTCCGGGGAACCTCAGCTAGCCGCCCTCCCCCTGCCCTCCAGAGGGTCTCCAACATGGACTCCTCCAAGACGATCTCAGGTCAGAGATTGTAGATTAAAAAGCAAACCAATGAGGACAAAAGGTTGTTTTAGAACCACTGTATACTATGAAAATATGTAAAGAACCAGCAATGAATATTTTAAGCTAATACAACTAGAGAATTGGACATTATTTCAGAATCTTGGAATCACGCCATGACCCCAGAGAAACATCTTGTGACCCCTGGGTGGGGGGTCCCAGTCCCCACATTGAGAACCCCTGCTCTGTAACACTACTCCCACGTCGGCCATGTTATCTTCGCTGTACTTCCGCAAGCGCTGACCCAACCTCCATAATTCAAGAGCTCAACAATTGTTTTCTTTGGCCCAGTAACTTTTGTGTAGCAGATATGCGTGGTGGCTGACATTGTACGGCCCCTCCTCTTGTTCTGAGCAGTGTCCCGCAGGAGCAGCGAGGAGATCAAGCGGGACATGTCGGCTTCCGACGGCACCTCCTCCACGTCCCTGATGGGCATGGGCACTGCCTCCTCCCAGCATACCCTGTCCTCCTCCTCCTCCCCCACCGCCTCGGTCACCCCCACGGCGCGCAGCCGCCTAAGGTACATGTTGGAATTAATGAAAGGCCTGTCCCAAATATAGGCAGGGTCAGTTCAGTCATATAAGCAAATAAAAGCACAGGCTTTTATTTGAACTTTTACGGCAATTCAACAGTTATGAAGCCATGTTTGCACGGCTGTACAACAGGTCACCTTCACAGTGACTGGTTAATATTGTCTGTTTACAAACACTATTCTTTTGTGGTAGAGAGGAGAGGAAGGACCCTCTGTCAGCACTGGCCAGAGAGTATGGAGGCTCCAAGAGAAATGCCCTGCTCAGGTGGTGTCAGAAGAAGACTGAAGGCTATCAGGTAGGTTAGCAGACACTTTCTTACAATAGAAAGTATGAAAATTTATGAAAAAGTAAAACAAAGTATTCAAATTTCTCTATTGAGTTCAACAGTGCATTGAAGGCTTCCATTTCTGACTTTAACCTCTTCCACTTCAACCTGGGAAGAGGTTGAAAAAGCCTTAAAAAACACCTGTGTGTTCACAGGCTTTAAAGACCACATGGCAGTAGTAAAGTCTGCCCTGTCAGAGAGCAATAGAGAATCAAAAATGTTTGCCTTCTTGTCAAAGTTAGTGCTCTTTGATAGAGGCATTACTTGCTCTGCTAGTGTTGTAGTTCCCAGTTCCCCATACAAATCATAGATGATGATAATAGCATGTTGCTCTAACAACTACTCAGGGTTTGCAGGTGGTCTTTTATGTTCTGACTGGCATGAGTGCAATCTGAAAGCCATTCACTCAAATGAGAGGCAATCTTTCCCCACATGTTTGGAGAAGGAACAAACATTTTACCGTTGACCTATAAATGAGTTGTTTGAATTGACAGTCGCCTGCTGGTGAGTCCCTGGCCATACTGAGTGGATGTTTTTCTCTTTTTAAATGGATGTAGAGAGGGAATGGTTGCTATGACTTCCATTTGTCTAGGTCCACTTCAGGAAGTGGGCAACATTTAACACCCCCTCTCACCTGAGCCGGAAAACAGAATTACCAAGAACCACAGCCTTCTGCAAAACAGTTGTGACATTGACGCGTGAATCTTTCCTAACCCGTACCGTAGCTCTTCTGCTTTCATCTGGTACAACTAAAGTTTCTGCGATATTAGCCAATACTCTATTTTCTGACTGGAATTGTTTTTGTGGCTGGCTAGTAATGTAGAAATTTAGAGAAGCTTCTCATGTGAGAAGGCCCTGATTTCTAAAGCAAATATGGGTAGACAAACCACTTTGCTTTCCGTTTGTTTGAATGGAAATAGAAAAGTTTACAGAGCTGTGTGGGAGGAAAATCATAGATCACCTGCTGTGGAGGATACAGTATAATAGTCACAATTCTTTCTTCGAAATCCCACAGCGGTGATCAGTAAAAAGCAGTGTTCTAAATCAGATGAAACGGTTTAGTGGCAATGTAATTTACTGCGGCCATAATGTTGCTGGCAGCTATATTAAAAGTAGAAAATGCATAGTGGCAGTATTTCATAACCAAGGGTTTAATGCCTTTTAAAATATCTTTATCTTTTAATCCAGATTGTATTAAAGTTTTTTTTTTTTACTGGGTCCTAGGGTGAAACATTTTTATTCTGTTTTGGGTCCTGGGCTGGAAATGTTCGGTAGGTAAACTGGTGTTAAATCACAGACTGTCTTCTGCAGAATATCGATATCACCAACTTCAGCAGTAGCTGGAATGACGGCCTTGCATTCTGCGCTGTTCTTCACACCTATCTGCCTGCCCATATCCCCTACCAAGAGCTCACCAGCCAGGAGAAGGCAAGTACAGCTTGAGCTACAAATACCAAATAATGTGTTTTTCATTAGCTTTGTTACAAAGAACATTTCATTATGTGTTTCACTCTTTGTTTTCCCTCAGAGGAGAAACTTTACCCTAGCTTTCCAGGCTGCAGAAAGTGTGGGGATCAAATCCACTTTGGTAATAACAATTCTAGTCTATTCATTAATAATGTATCCAGTATATGTTACATCTTCCATGCATTTCTATATACATTTTTGGAACTCAAGTGGCTACAAGTTCTCATTTTGTTGTTACATAAGCTAAATTCAGCTACTGATCTAATTTATTAATGCTAGCTTCTGGGCAGATAGCCAATTAAAAAGCTAATTTTCAGCCTACATATTATAATCACATTTAAATGGTTTCACTCCAAAATCTGATATCGTACCACCATAGGTGTATTTTCCTATAGACAGTAAATGTAGACTGACAAAATAGACAAAACAAAATGTTACAAACCAGCAGGCAAAGGTCCACAATTTACAGGACATCAATATAACATATGATGATGGGTGATGTATTCATGAATGCCACGGGTCTGCCCTGCAGGACATCAATGAGATGGTGCACACAGAGAGGCCTGACTGGCAGAGTGTCATGACCTATGTCACAGCCATCTACAAGTACTTTGAGACCTGAGAGCGTTCCCCACCGTGCTCCTTCAGCGCAGGCAACAGAGGCAAGCCAGCCCTCCTGAGCTCTCGGCCCATTCAACACGTCAGCCCAGTCTTAACTGTTAACCTCGCTCGACTGAATGGCCCCCCAAACCTCAGCAACACCCAGTCACATTGATTACCAGACACTTTTGGCAACGGGGGGGGTCCACGTTTCTTTATTTAGCCGCAGTGACACTAAGCCATGCCAGTATCTGACTGGACACATAACGCTACTCCCGTCTTCCAGTGCCATTTAGGAGCTTGTCCATGTATCACTGGTGGTTCCAAGACTCGCTGTCTCTTGACGTTGTCAACCCCAGTAAAGTGACCTGAGCTGAAGCCAATGTTTATTGTGAAGTATGATCTCAATTTGCAGATTGTAAACTAAACGTCTACAGGAAGTGTAGACGTTTAACAGCCCAACGTTGGAGACCAAACTGGTCTTGGTGCCTTCTCCCGGCATTCCCTCCTATTATTCCTGCTACAGAATTTACCCAATATTCAGCATGTGTTGTCTTTTAAGGTGTTATTTAGTAAAAAAGGAATTTGTTGTTCTGTACTTGTAGCTATCTTACCTAAAAATATTTTTTTCCATTTGTTTAGAGTTTGGGCTTCCATGTATATTATGGAAGAATCCTGCAGATAAACACCCTGACATTCAGCTGCAGTCAGATTCCAGCTAAGCCCTGGAAATGACTATAAAATAATTCAGATATAGCCTTCCCACTCCTGTGTCTTCCAGACCTATGAAGATACAGATGCCTCTGATACAATGGATAAAGTGCCTGTCTATAAGTTAAACTGCAGGAGATGGGGAGATGGGCTTATTATATTGACCACATCAACCATGTCTTTTCACGGTTTGTGAAATTGAGGAATTTAATAGTAAATATTCTTTAAGGGCTTTCAGTGGTCTAATCATAGTGGTCCACAAAAAAGACAGAGGTTTGACTGTCCACATCATCAATACTGTCTGCGATCATAGTTAATCTGTTTGTCAAGCACAGAGATATATTTTGTTTAACAGCACTAATGTTATTTAATTTAGACTTTTTCCCTTTTAACAGAGTGTTTAATAAGAGATTTTGAACTCTAAGCTCACAGGTTGTACAAGTGGGTGTTAAGACAAGATAGTCTAGTGGTCTGTGGCCTGTAAGCATCCATGAGCAAGATGCCTAACTCCATGTCTGCTCCATGTAATAGCAGCATGTAATTGTAAGTCGCTTTGGATAAAAGCGTCTGCTAAATGACCTAATTGTAATTGTTAGGCTAGCATTCATTTACACAGCATTTCACCAACTCACTTGGTATGGAATATTTGCATTCACTAGGCACATGTCTCAGTCATGTCTATTGTTGCCAAAATGTGAGTGAATTTAATTATTAAGCTTTTCTTTTTTGTAAAATACCTGTGGTAGCGTGTGGGCGTGTGTGGGCCATGTCATTGATATGTTCTTTGTTACGTTCTTTACCTGGGGCCCAAATAAGTAATTCACCTCAGGATAATGGATGAATAAATTAGCCACAGTATGGGAATACCCCAGAAAATTGCATCAAGTGTAAAATTGCATCAAGTTCATCGCAATGCCTTAGTATAACATGGCAATCGATTCTAAACAAAATAATTAACTTTTGCACATAATACTTTAGAAACTACAAGAAATGCACACATGGCGTGAGAATTCACTGTGCCATTGACATGTTATGTTGTTTAGATGTCAAGGCTCTGTTAAACATTTAGTATTTGAAATTCTGAATTGTTTGTGTAGCAGTGACGATAGAGATGTGTTTGATGTGTCTAAATGCAGTCAGCAACCGTTTTACAATGCTGTTTGACTGCCACTTGCGTGCCTCTTCACACTTTGTCATAGTATTTATTTGCATGGTTTTCAGATCATTGTAGTGGGATCCCATGAGTCGCTGAATTATAGATTACACAGCTGCACTGATAAGCTTTTTATATCACCAGACATTTCCTGCCTTAACAGTTTAGCTTAAGCTATCAGTTTTGTACCTTAACATTGCAGATTGTAGTTGTCTGCCCCAGAAACTTGCCAAAATAATATATAATATATATTCATTTCTAACATTCTAAGGAATCTGGAAGGGAACTGCTTCCAGTATCTTCAAGTATCTTTGCATAATGTCTTTAGTGATGCTAATGTTAAATTCATAATATTTAGTTTTCACCACTGTATTGACATGGGCCAAATATTGCTGCTGGCATGAGGAGATGACAAAACTTGGGAGGAGCATATCACCTACTTTATCATTCACCTTAACCACAAACAGTGTATGAGACCTCAGCACAATTACATTTTATTTGTATTTTGTTTGTGTTAAATGGGGGAAAATGAGATGCCAGGTAAATGCATCAATATGTATCGATTATCAATTCAGCGACTCAGCGTTGTATTCCAATCTTACCTGAGGAAGTTCATGCTTGGGATACCACGTACTTTTATATCAGCTATAAAATCAGCTAAAAGTGGAATGTCTTTTGATCACCCTCCAGTGGTCTGTGGTATTTCTTAAAGTGTTCCAGCATGTGCTGATATGGAGTGATTGATGAGCACAATCCCAGCCTGCTGTTGTCGAGAGGAGAGGGAGCGAAGCCCGTGTCGAAGCTATGAAACGCATTCCAGCACAACGTGATCCAGTGCTGAGCGGACATGTCGCACTAGTTATCTATGTGACGCCCTGGACACGTGTGTTTACCACAGCAGGCAAAGCAAAATGTGAAAAAATTGCTTTTTTATGTTATTTTGGGGTCCACATATGCTACAACATTTTGTTGTTTACTTGAAAATGCTCTGAGAAATTTCAATGATCCTTAATTCCTCGTCCTTTTTTCTATGATGCCTGAAATCCATTTCATGCCATATTTCACAGTCTATTGTATTGAGATTGTATTGGTTATGGATGTTTTTCTGTTTTTAGGAAATATGATCTCTACCACGTGAAGTTCTGAAGGTGTCCTTTAAAATAATTGATTAGTGTCTGTTTGAGTGTGCGTGTTTTTGACAGGATTAAGCTATTAAGTGCACACCATTACGATTATCAGATGTAAAAAGCAGTCTGTATTTATATTGCTTTTGGTCCCTGACGATGGTAATAAAAAAAGACTGTTGAAATAGGATTTATTACCATTATTGCATGATTTTTTTTTACTATCACTTTACATACAGTAGTGTGTTACAAACCACAGCACTAAACACTGGCAACTATTTATCATTGTTGTAAGATTATATCTAATAAATATCAATCTAATTAGATCATGAATAGTGTGTTTCATTTAGGGAAAGATTAACCTGGCAGGGAGCTTTGTTCAAACTGTAGTTGAGAAAAGCTCTAGATTAACCTCAATACAGTATTGTACATGGGGCTGCTCACTATTGTCCCAATAATAATAACGCTGCATCTTTACAACAGCGTTCAAAATGAGTTATAGGCATATACTGTAGAGCTGTAACCGCCCACTATGTTTTTGACACATCATGGTCCCATCATGACTTAAGAGGAAATTGAGGCACACTTTAAAAGCTCAGCAGATTTAATGAGACAGAATCAGCTTGATTTGCGGTGCTTAGACAAACTCGTGGAAAAGAAGATGGTTTATTTAGTTGACCCGTGTTGGGGCTGGGAGCAATGACTGGACGCAGAAACTTCTGCTTTCGTTGGAGCTGAAGCAGGCTGTGATGGTGTCACGTGTTGGTTAAATTTAACCCGTAAACTGGATATTGAACCAGTTTGGAACTTAGGCTACCAGGAGGACGTGAGGTTGCGTGGACTTAAAATTTAGACAGGGTATGAGTGGCAAAGTGATGATAAGGGATTTTTGCCTTTTGTTAAATTCAATATATTCATTCAATTCAACTATTAAATACATTTTCCGTTACGTCTGATGATTCGCTTAAAGGTAGGCCTACGTCTTAATTTAATTTTAGCCTACTGCTCTGTATTACAACACATTGTGTCAGAACGTGCAATACATCAGATGTAGGCTATTTTATCATGGTTTGTTAATTAGCCGGTATAACTTCAACTGGCTTCATTGTAACTTTATGTGAAAATATTCACCTTTTCTATAATCAAACATAATAATGTGAGATTACACGGTCTAAAAATCATGACAGTTTATTAAGGCTGAGGTTTATGGGAGTAACGTTAGATATTAGGTGTTCAAGAGGTAGCTGGTTTCCTGGGAACTAAAAAAAAACAGGTATTACCCGTAGTCTTATAAAACAGAAACGTTCTACAGAATGAGCATAACTGTAGGCTACAATAGACGTCAGTTTTATTTTACAATGTCCGTTTTCACCTGTCGTTTCTGACTTATCATTTTTACCACAGTGGTTAAACAATGAACTTCATTCGTCTACATTTTATTGCCGTGACAATCCTAGCTGAAATCCTAGTTGTTTGAGCTTTCTACAGTATTATAATGCTCTTTCACTGGGACAATAGATTGGGCTCACATTCACATTCCTCAGATGTGACAACGGTTCTAGAGAATTAAATGCCAGATACATACTGTTTTCCATTTGCCATTGTTTTTATCTATTGTGACTGATATCATGCAGTGATGGTGTGTATTTCCATACATTTAAATAGCGCTTCAATGACTGCAGAAATCATTTACAGGCTAGGCCTAGATATAATATTTTTGGCATAGTATAATTAAAAAAATATTCTGAAGAAACTATATTCTTTATTCTTTATATTCTATATTAAAAGTAGGCTAAAATCGACTGTTCTCTACACCTTACTGACTGGAATCTCTACACCTTAAATATTGACTACACTTATTCTACACTACTATATAGGCTACCTATACCTAATTTTGGAAATGCTCTAAAAGAAAATACAATACATGAATAATATTGACATTAGACTTTGACTTGATATTAAAAAAAATATGAAAAAAATATTTTAGATTTGATTTTAACTGTTAAATTCTTGCTTCAAACAATATTTTACTAAAATTTAATTAGACTTGCCTTACCAAAAAGACAAAGCCTCACTTAGGGAGCAATGACATTAGTGTTCCCAGTACAGCTGAAACTGTCCCTCTGGGATATCTTCTCTAAAAACAGGAGATCCTGAATCTCTTAGATTCCAAGAAATTGAAATAGTAATGTATTGTCCTAAATGAATAACATTCAGTCTTTGCTTCTTGTTTAGCCTATCATTTTAAAATGGCAACATATAATATCCAATTGCTAAACAGTAGGCTATAACCTGGCACAGCCTCTCTGGACCAACGCTTCATTTTTGTCACATTATTTTTTAACTTTCATAACTTTCTCATGTTATGCTGTTAATGTGACTGGGGCTTGAGAAGGCAAATTCCAATACTAATATAGCAATTCAAACATATTGTATTTTAAGGGTTACTCTAAGTTGTCCTGTACAACTTTAAGTCTCTATTTTAGCAACACTACTGAGTTCAAGACAAGCACTTACGGAAAAGTTGTTATTTGGAAAGCTGGCTCTGCATATCTTTGGCATTCACATTTCCTTATCAAGCAGCACATTGGGCAGCTCCATGGAGCTAGGGGCCTATACATCCCAGAAGCTCCGAGTACTATGCTAGCTGATTCCTGGCTGTTGCACCGGTGATATTTACTGTCATTGCGATGTAAGCACTACATTAGGTGTTGTGCTCTATAGGTGTTCAGCATTGCTCTACTCATATCCCTTGTAGAGTTCAAGAGTTTTAAGTTGTTTATATAATACAGCCATGGAAAAAATTAAGAGACCACTGCAAATTAAAAAAATATATAATAATATAAATATATATATAAAAAATATTTAGAATATATTAAAACATTTAAAAATTATATATATATAGCCTACATATACATATATAAAAAATAATAAATATAATATACATATATAGATATATATTATATCTATATATATATATTTGTGCAGTGGTCTCAGCTGTAGATATCATTAGGAATTATGATATAGTCTCTATTGCTATTCAGTAGTTGCATAAATTAGGCGGTGTAATTATGCTACGCAAGCAAGACGAGAAAGACCTTTTCCTTCCTGTAACTTTAAGGCATTTGATGCAAGTCATCTAATCTGATGCAAAATGTGTCTTGAATTTCATGTTCTTGACCCAGCACTTCCTTTTTTTGTCATTTCCTTAGCTTCGTTATCTCTAGTGGCATGTGATGAGGGCTCCGGGCAGAGTGTCAACCCCTCCAGAAGCTTAGGGCGCAAACAATGATGCAGAATGGAGCGCTGTGTGGAAGGATCTGAGGGGACAAGATAGTAAACGACTATTACAGTAGATAGACTGAGACAGCCATGCCCTTTTTGGGATGGGATCCAATGCCTTGAGACCTTCTGCATGTCCTCAGTTGAACAAACCGCTTGAACACCACCCTGGAGTAGGAATATCAACCGTTTGAGCTGAGGAGTTTATCAGAGAAGACTGGGCGATGTTCGTGGAGGTCCTGGTTCCGGGAAGCTGAGCTCAGAGCTGCAAGGCTGCAGCTATGGTTGTTGAGGAGAGCTTTTCTCTCTCCTCATCAGCGATCTCGTCGTTCGTCTCACCATGCCTGGCGACACTGCCTCGGCCCTCTACATCGTCCTGGAGCTGCTGATAGCTGTTTTCTCCGTGCTGGGCAACGTGCTGGTCTGCTGGGCGGTGTGCCTCAACAGCAACCTGCAGAGCATCACCAACTTCTTCGTGGTGTCGCTGGCGGTGGCCGACATCGCCGTGGGCGTCCTGGCCATCCCCTTCTCCATCGCCATCAGCACTGGCTTCTGCTCCAACTTCTATGGCTGTCTGTTTATCGCCTGCTTCGTGCTGGTGCTCACCCAGAGCTCCATCTTCAGCCTGCTGGCCATAGCCATAGACCGCTACATCGCCATCAAGATACCCCTCAGGTATAGGAGCCGCACACTGTGTATTGGAGAGACTGGAGAGACGAAGCAGTTGTTTTTTGTCACCGTAGGATTGAATGTGTTTGTGGGAAAGGGTTGCGATGCAAGTTGACGATGCAAATGATTTAAAAACACACACTGTGTGTCAGATTGTGTCTGATGTTACATAAAACATCATTCAGTATCTGTAAAATCAAACATTCCAAATGTGCTGTAAGATATACAGTATATTTGGATATACTGTTAAGTTACTAGTCCCCAGTCCGACATATTTTCAGTCATTCCTTAAGATCTATTAGTATCCACAGGATATTTGGACCAGGAAGTCCTGGCTTCATGAGTGTATCTAGATTTAGACTCCCAGTAGGACACATCTCCCAGGAACACTAACGTTATTTTTGTTCCAGCTAATTGCTTATGCAGACTGTGGCTCACAACTTAAATTGCACTGTAATAACACTACCAAAACTGTACAGTATGTTTTTCTTCCCTTTATGTGTTATGCTACTTACGCAAGTCAGTTTATTTATTAATTTAGACATTCAAGACTAGTCCCAAATATTGCTGTTCTTCAGGGCATTTATATTGCTGCACTTTACTGCACATCAAACAGTACTGACGTCCTCTGGCCATACACTCACTGACCTCAACAAATCAAAATGTTGTGTCACACATCTACGACACATCATCACAGACCCCAAACACAGTTTCCATACTGCGCCCCCCCCCCCCTTCCGACCCGCACCCGCGCTTCAGTGTCTATCTGAGTCCTTACAGTTCAAGGCTTGTTTTTGCAGGATTAACCCTTGAACTTTAACATCTCAAGAATGTGATAGATACAGGCCAAATCTCAGCTGCACTCCCACACAGACGTACTTAAATAGATTATCCATTTTAAGAGGACTGACAAGTTGTTTGTTTATTCCTCTTCTGGGATTAGGGTTAACGTGTTTTCACTAAATAATCATCTCAACCAAACCAAGGCAATCATTCAATTTGTACAATATAGAATATCTGCCCTGTATGTAACTTATCAGTGATTTCAGGATCTTCTATTTATATTATTATGTTGAATCTAGTGTTATACAACATTTTTTTCCAATTGTTTTTCAATTGTCTTTTGGGGGTTCAGAGGTCAAAACATTTCATTCATGCCAGATCACCTTACAGAGGGAAGCCATGTTTACATCGTCTCCCTCTCTCTCTAGGTACAACGGCTTGGTCACAAGCCGACGGGCCAGAGGCATCATCGCCGTCTGCTGGATTCTGTCCATTGCCATCGGGCTGACGCCAATGATGGGCTGGCACAAGTATTCAGAGAGCCCCAACAGCACGTGTTCGCCAGGCCTGATGAAGTGCCTGTTTGAGAAAGTGGTCGCCATGGAGTACATGGTCTACTTCAACTTCTTTGTGTGCGTGCTGATTCCCTTGTGGCTGATGCTGGCCATCTACATCTGCATCTTCATGGCGGCTCGCCACCAGCTCAAGCTGATAGAGCTCAAAGCGGTTCACGGGGAGAAGTCCCGCTCCACGCTGCAGAAGGAGGTCCAGGCGGCCAAATCGCTGGCTATTATCGTGGGGCTGTTCGTCGTGTGCTGGCTGCCGCTGCACATCATCAACTGCTTCACCCTGTTCTGTCCACAGTGTGACCCCCCTTCTCCGTGGATAATGTATGTGGCCATTATCCTGTCCCACGCCAATTCGGTGGTCAACCCCTTTATCTACGCCTACCGCATCCGCGAATTCCGCCACACCTTCCGCAAGATCATCCAACGCCACATCCTGGGTCGCCAGGAGCTGTTTGAGAGCAGCGGCGGCGTGCGTACCTCTATCCACAACAGCATCAGCGACTCCATCAGGCTCAGGGCCAACGGCCTGAGCTTCGACCTGTTCACCGAGCAAAGCAGCAGCAGCGGGAGCTGTGATAGCTCCTACCCCTGCCAGGTCACACCTCTAGGGGGCGGTCTGGTGGCCGTATCCCACCCTCCTCTGTCGGTCATCCTCCCCCACGGTCCGGGGGTAGCCCCGTGTATGCAGCAGGCCCTCAGACAGACACACGTCCCCGGTGACCAGCGGCTGCAGTATGTGAAACATGAGCAGGCCTGTTTAGGGCCGGAGGTCGCAGAGGGGAGGCAGAATCTGTTCTCCGCCCAGGTCACTTCACTGTTCAGTAGGCAGGACAGGAACGCCTGCTGCAGCAAGCTGGCCAACGTGTCCTGATGCACAGTATCCAATATTATTTGTGGGCATGCAGAAGAAAATGAGGATGGTTTGTGTCAGCTCTGTGGACTGATATGCAGCAGCTTAAAGGGACACTTCTCTGTGTGTGTTTTAACAGTGAGCTGCGAGCTGGGGCAGAAATCTAACCTTCTGGTGAGGCTATAATATAATCAAGGCGTGTAACTTTCACTTGCCAAGAAATCCTCTGGCTCAACAAATCTTCAATTCACTTTGAAAGACTACCTTAAGGACAAAGTTTTTAACCAGCAAGAGAGTGCAATTGCCCCAAATAAAAGGCCATTTTTTTCTTTTAAGATGAATCTGAATATTTGCTTATTTAAAGCTGAAATATAACAGTGTGTTTATTTCTGCTCAATGGGATTGTATGAAGTGAATTTGAGTTTGTTAAATTAATCTAAATGTTAACTTTTTAGGTAACTTGAGGAATACTAAGGCCAGTTACCCTAAAGCAATGTCATTGTTTTTACTTTATATGTCAGTAACACAATAAAAACCATCCATGGTCCATGGAGGAACTGCAGGTGGGCCTTTGGAGGGTTTACCAAAAGTAAACAATAATAAATAAATACATTCAAACTTTTTTTTAGTTGGTTCACATCTCTTTTATTATGAAAATGGAATTGATGACTTTCAAATGTTGCATATAACACAGCCTTGCCATGTGGAAACCAGCTTGCACTCACAATGGCAAACATTGACTTGAACATTGACTTGAAGTCAATGGCAATGGGGTTTGAGCCTGGTTAAAAACAGATTTTGCAAGCTCTAACTCTACGATTGGCTTTGTTTTACATAGCAGTCTGGGAATTCTCCATTGGGCCATTGGCCATGCCAGTAGTTGTCAATCAAATCATTATTAGCTTCAACCATCTTTAAGTAGAACAACAAACATTGTCTTATGGTGCTGCATCTATATGCAGGAGGACTCCCCTTTCTGTTGACATATACAGTGTATTATAATAAAAACATAATTTCAATTAAACAGTAAATTACTCTAGCTGGATTAACTGGAACACGGTCAATTTCGGGTGTGACTTCCATCTTCGGCATTAGTCATGATGATGTCGACATTGTCGCTGATGACTGAGCGATGTACTGTAAACGAAGCCACGCTTGGAGCTTTTTCCATTTAATTAACAGCTACAAGGCTGGGTGTGATGTGTGTGGGTGGACAGTCAGGTACTGTGGCAATACCATAAACCTTGTAAAATATTTGAAACGTATTGGTATTGGTATCAGAGAAACCAGCCTGGGTATTACTTAGTAAAAAGTATACTAATTTTAAACAATATCAAAAACTTGCCCCGCCTCTCCCCCATGTTGAGAAACCCTGTGCTAGACTGAGACTTTGAGTGGTTAGTATGGGAAGGGGTTGGCTAAGTGGTCAAGTCTTTATTTTCCCAGCTTTAATTCTAAATAGCTGGTGAGTTCAGGTTACAGGGTGCAGGACCTAGATGTTTTTTTAATAACATCCCCAGGGGTATTTAATGCTTTTTAAAGACCTCCCAGACAGCCCTTGTTTCATGCTGCTGTACAGCCCGGTTTCTTATTTTTCCTCTCTTTTCTGGGTATTTGAGTTCTTATTTATATCCAAGTGGCTCATAAGATAATTCAAGTTTAGACGTTTTAACATTTGGAGGCTACCGCTACTGGTACTGTCTCTGTCTGCCATGTTAAGGGAGCACATGGCTGGTAGTGGCATAGCCTCAAGATTGTTTCTAGATACGTATTTTTACCTTTGTTGAAATCTTTATATTAGGCTGTGTGAATGGATTCACTGATATCTGTCGACACAATGCTCTATATAGAATAGGATAGTGGGGAGGCTGACCCCCAGCTGCAAGGTTGTAGGTTATATCCCCTGAACCTTAAAACTTGTAATTGTACTCACTGAATGTCACTTTGGATAAAAGTGTCTGCTAAATTATGTAATTGTAATTGATCACAATGTACAGATATACAATGTCGTCATTATCTCCAAACAGCAGTGACCTACCGGTAAAACATAGAATTCCCCCACAGCTGAGGTTGTCTTCACTCTTCAGTAAGATGTTATAAAGTCCAAAGAGCCTGTTTGCCATGGATACTAAACAAGAGGTCTCCTAACATTAAAAGGGCTCCTTTTTAAAATGCGAGCTAGATGGCACTGGGTGACGGGTGTGTTTGGGAGAGCAGAACTATTGCTTACGCTTTTACAAAATGTGAACTGTTTATGAATTGTTTGTCAAAGTGTGAATTGTTTGTGAATGTGAATTGTTTCCTTGCTCAGAGGAGCAAGCTCACAGGGTAATGGCCTCTCCCTCAAAGTCATTGCTTCGTCACTAAGCATTGTGTGTAGTTAACAACATTGGTTCTATTGTTGTTCTGTGTGTTTGAGCCAAAGTCATTACTTCTCTGGCTCTATGGAACAGACGGAGGTTAGGCTACTTGTAGTCACAGTTGATCAGACAGATTGTACAGCGGACCATTGGAGATTATCAGCAAAAAATGCTTATCACACTGGTGTTTGGAGGTTAGTGAAGTTACTGCTTCTATTTGCTTTGATATTACAATAGAAATGACTGTAAGTCTGTCTTACTGTAAGTAACTTGTATAGCAGGGCTGCTGTTAAATGAGATTTGCCATGTTAGCATGTAATGTTTGGGTGCAATGGAAACATTCCAACCTACATAGAATTACAACTATATAAAGGTACTGTAGACACTACTACTTTACTGTTAAATTAGGGGAATATGAATAACACAGTATATTTTTTCTTTACAGACAACCAAAATGAAATCTTCAATGGCAACTGCAGGATTATACACCTTGTCAACCATATAAAGAAGACATGTGGCCTGACAGGAAAAGGTATTTCTCAACTCTCTGCTGATGCGACAGCAAAAAAAGTTTTTTAAATCATTCTTTAGCAAACCTTTGACGAGAGACCTCAATGTTTTTGACCCATTGCTCTGAGCTATGAACCACTTATAATAGCATGCCATAATAGCGCTAAACATAACCATTAACAGCACTGAAGACATGGAGCAAATGTATGCAGATTTTTTTGAAGACAAGAAAAGTAGAATACAAATGAATATTAATTGATATGATAACTATTATTTTGAAATCTTGAAATTTAAAACTTTAGAAACCCAACCCCATAGTTGAGAACCGCTGTTCTAGATCTCTGCTAGCTCCCAGAGTAGCCTACTGTTCATCGTCACATTAATAAAGCACAACATTTGAAATGGGTATGTCAAATGTTGGAAGTAAATGAGCTCCTTAAGCCTCAATTTTGTCACTTGCCTCCTGCAGTTCTGCTGGACCTGATGGATGCCGAAAATGGTAAAGTGTTAGGCCTGTGGAAGAAAGCGAGCAGTCAGGAGTCAGCTACCAGTATTCTGCAAGTGAGAAAGCGTTACATCCTACATGAAGTCTTACGTGAGTCTCCCCACTACCCTACAGAGTGAACGCACACTACATCTAATTTGATTAATGACATAGAATAACCACTGCATAACAGTGCGTATCAACCTTGTAGACTCATGGGCCATGGCTGCCAATAAGAAGGTGTAAATAACGGGGAACCCCCTTGTGCATTGGGTTGCAAGATGTGAAAAAACGTTTTGCATGCAAAGTCCAATTAAATAACATACAGTACAAACATATTTGTTTATATAACCATAAACGGCACTAAAATGTGTGCACATTTGATCTCATCTCATGACCCTCGGGGGGCTTATTTATGAGATAAACGCATACCAAAGAAATTGATAAATAAAAACCCTGAGCTGAAAATGGATTTTGAACATACAGTATCCACAACTTCCACAACAAACCATAACAAATCAAATCTTGATTCTTTATAAGGAGGAATACTTAATTATTACTAATGGAATACATTTGTCAGCATTTTTAGAACTGCTATGTCGTGTTCATTTCTTTATTTCCATCAGGGGAAGATACCGTCGAGGTGGAAACTCTGAAATATGTGCCACTCCTAACTGACTTCAGCAAACACTACCCTAAATTATCAGGTAATGTTAAAACATTTGAACTAGAGCAATCATGTTCTCCGTATCTTCTATGTCGTATCTGTAACAAAGTAGGCTATATATGGGGACAGAGAAGAGGTCAGATGTGTCCAGAAAAAACTGAAAAAGAAGATCAGAGAGGCCAAGGGCACATACAGGGAGAGGGCGGAGTATAAGGTGCAGAACAACAGCGGTGAGGATGTGTGGATAGGGATGAAAACAGTAACTGGCCTCAAACAGCAAGCCATCACTGTGGAGGGAGACAGTGGGACAGCCAATGAGCTGAACCCGTTTTTCAACCGGTTTGACTTGGTAAGTACCTGCCAGCCCCCCCGTCGATCCTTCCAGCCTACAACTGTCTCCTGCTGCCCCCAGCCCTTCCACCTACCCCCCACTGTGGGTCCTCTTTTGCTAATCACTCATGAGCTAGCAACGCAATCTCCCTGCCCCCCAACACTGAAGACCAGCCAGCCAGAGACACCGAAGCCAGCCCCCTCCACCCCAACCTCCCCAGGTCAGAAGTGAACTGAGGAGGCTAAGGCCAGGCAAAGCTGTCCGTCCTGATGGTGTCAGCCCTGGGACGCTCAGAGGCTGTGCTGACCAGTTGGCAGGAGTTGGTCAAATACAAATGAGGTAATTAGGTAAACGTCAATGACTCATGACAAATTCATTTTTGATTTTCTTTCAGTTCCATTAATTGCGAACGTGAAGCCCCAAACCTTTCCAAAGGCCGTGCCGAAGAAGAATCAAAGAAAAGGGAAGGAGATCCATTAAAAGGAAATTATGCTCTCTATTGTCTCTATTCTATTCTTCAAAAATACATTGGTTACCTTTCTTGATTACATTATATTATATATATTATTTCTTGCACCAGTCGCTCTGGGTTGGGCCCATGTAAGGTCAGCATTGCGCTAAAGTACCTTCTCCGATACTGATGTAGGGTGATGTTTAAAGAGGCAGGATGGTCTAGTGGTCTAGGTGTTCTACCCGGAAGGTCGTGGGTTCAATCCCCAGAGTTGGCCTACTTGTTAACATCCTTGAGCAAGATGCCTATCCCCTACCTGCACCATGTAATTGTAAGTCACTTTGGATATAAGCATCTGCTAAATGACCTAATTGTAATGTTTGAGTTTAACTGTGGAAAGAATGGTCGCATTTAGCAGATGCTTTTATCCAAAGCGACTTACAATTAGTAGGCTACATTTGTCAACAGTTGAATTGGTTAACCACCTGTTTTTGCAAGCAGATAACATTCTCCTAGAATAAAGACAGCATCATGTAACAAGGCTGCTTTACCTATGCACAACATTACTCGAGGTTTATAATTCGCTCCTCAAAACAGTAAATAATTACAATAATCGAAAGTTATCGTTCACTCTTCAAACAATTCAATTATTGCTAAACTGCTTAAAATTATTAGAGCTGGTCTAACAGAGTAGAAAGAAGTGAATGTTTTTTTTTTCTTTTTTTCCGCATGGTGTGTTTTGGGCTTAACATGCAATAAACCAACCAGTGTCATCTCCCATTCTCTAAGAGCCAGGTGCGCCCGACAAAATTGTCATTACGTCTGCGTTAGCGCTAGCCCGCCAAGTCTTTTAGCGCAGATGCAGGCGTTGTGCATTTTAGGCAAAAGTGCACAACATCCCACAGGCCACTGTTGTGTAGGCTACAGTCTATGTTACGTTGGTCTATTTCGTGAATAATTTAACTGATGCCCTTAACATTTTTAATCAATTAATAGAGGTGCCATATTTCCTTAGACTAGCCTACTTGGAGACTGTGCGCCTCCCGAACAAGGACATCCGTTTTGACAGTTTCCTCCCTGGATGTGCCGGTCTTCTGCCGATTTGTGCTACCCATCGGTATGTGCCAAAATCTTGGACTCCAATGTTTCCAATAAAGATGTTATAGAGTGTATGTTTTGATACTCTATTATTTATTCTCAGTAGCCTACATGATCACTTTCACTAGGCCTACACCACATACATAATGACTACACCACTACTAACTCCATATAGGCTACACTGTATGAATATGGGGAGAATGTTTTTATACTCTATTATAACGTCTTTACGATGGACTCTGCTATCGATTCGCGATAGGTAGACCTAGCACAACTCGACAAAGTAGCACAACATGACCGAGTAGGCTATGTGTCTGGACTTTCGCCGTGACAGAGAGCGCTCCACTGTTAAAGAGAATGGGAGGAGCTGGTTTGATTGCCCGTAATTGTAGACATCCCCACCACTCCTACTGATAATTTATTCACATTAATCCAACCCTTTTACAACTGCGCCGCCGTTGCGCCATTATAGCGCCACCCGATTACCGTCACCGCCACGTTCCGAAATTAGCAATGAACTATTGGCCACACACCTTAGATCTACTTGCGTCGTGCGCCTCGACTGACAGTTATTAACAACTTTAAAGCCGAAAGTGAACACTGGCTGGCTGAAAATTGCAACACAGGTCTAGGTAAACAGACGAGGTGATTACATAAGCAAAAGAAGGGGCTACACGGTCCGTTTGTCCAAGTTATGTTCTACAGAGAAACACAAGCATATTAGAAACTGAGAAAGGAATCTGTGGAGAATGGCTGCGCCAAAATTTGACTCTTTGGAGAAAATATTGGAGACCCATCTTCCTGAGGATGAGCTGAGAGAAGTTAAAAGAATTTTATTCGGAAAAGAAACAAAGTGAGTTGTTGAGGATGTGAATATCAGCAATTACTTAACGTAATTTTGAGATTACTTTAATTACATTTATAACCAAGGTTTTTGGTAAAAGTTTTGTATTTGCTCGATAAGCCCTATGTATTGGGCTTTCCAGTTCCTGAAGTGTTTTCTCAAAAGTAAATGATTATGCTAAATGGACTTTGTCCAGTCAACGCGCACAAACATCTACATTAGCGATTGTAAGCAAAATATAAAGTATGTATCTTTTCAAGTAGGCCTAAGTAATATTTCTACATGGGTGAAATATTCAACATGAAGGACCCTGGAGAGATCAGTGCCTAATTAACTTGTGCTTAAACTATTGTTCCACCACTAGTGATAATGTGATGGTTTGATATAACGTTTTTACGTTTTGCTATGTCTCCCTACATCCCTCCACCATAGGAAGCTGGACCTGCCCGCATGTGCGGTACAAGCTGCCTCAGAGCGAGACTTTGAGCTACAGGGCTACGTGTTTGAAGCTGCCCAGGAACAGCTCAGACCACCGAGGAAGGTCCGGGTCGGGCTCATTCAGAACAGAATTGTTCTTCATACTAATGCCCCAGTCCTGGAACAGGTCAGCAACTATAGTCGCAGAAAAACGTGGTATTGGTGCAGAAACATCAACACAGCAGATACAGATTGATAACCGATATGAAAAGGCCCATTTTTGCACAATTTGTCACTGTTAATAGGCCTACTTGACATTATTTCTTCTGCCCTTTATAGATCAGTGCCATCCATAGCCGGATTGGCGAGATGGTTGAAGTAGCAGCCATGTGCGGTGTAAACATTGTCTGTTTTCAGGAGACATGGAGTGAGTGTTATGAATAAAAACTAAAGTGCAAACACAATACAATATTTGTTAGTTATATTGTGGGCTACATTGTGTAGTGCATTGTAAATCATATTTCCATCACTATAATGGAGCTTATCAATACAGCTAGCAAATCACAAACCCATAAGAACGAGGCCCCTTTGCATTCGGTTGTTTTACAGTAAATAGTGTTTAAGAATATCATTGTGCAATGTCATTCAAGTAACAATTTGCAACTGTTATTGTAAAAATCTACTTACAAGCAGAGTTGGACAACATTGTGCTTGGATTCAAATTGTAAACTCGATGGAGTGCAGGTGTTCTCACAGGGCACCCCAAAGTCCTCATGCACTGTATATGACTTTGGTGCGGGAAATCTCTCTAGAATCGTTCTGCCACCTAGTGGCCATAGATTGGCCTGAGAATACACCATTAATGTCGATTGCTGTATTTGGGGGATTATTTAATTCTGTAGTGTTTAATGCTTAAACTTTTAATGCTAGTTTTTTATGTACTGTATTGTAGTTTTCCTAGATGGGATAAAACTAAGGCCTAAAACTCAACTGAACTGAAAGTGAACTGAGACACTGTTCCTGCCCTCTACAGCCATGCCCTTTGCCTTCTGTACTCGCGAGAAAGCACCATGGACGGAGTTTGCTGAGTCTGCTGAGGAAGGAAACACAACTCGATTCTGCCAAGAGGTAGATGAACACCGTACAGGTTTTTCAATTCAATCCATCAACATTTCAAAAGTACAGTATTTTCTTTAACCAAATCATAATCATCTTAGGCCTTTATTAAATCCTGCCCCCCTTGTTTAGAACCAATGGTATACATACTATTACAATTAATATATGAATTAGTATGAATTTAAATCAGTAATACACAATACCAGTATACAACACAGGCCTACTATAATTGGATAACGTGATGTATAAAGGTGTTTGATTTTTATGGTGTTTCTCTATAAAGATTCTTGAAATCCAGTGATACACCCATTGGACACATACATTATGTTCCTAGCTGGCCAGAAAATACAACATGGTGATTGTGTCTCCTGTTCTGGAGCGAGATGAGCTGCACAGCACTCTGTGGAACACGGCAGTGGTGATCTCCAACTTGGGAAATGTGCTGGGCAAGACCAGGAAAAATCATATTCCCAGGATTGAAGACTTTAATGAGGTTTGATATAGCACTCTCTTTTTCTTCTGAGGCAACATGTGTCCTGTTTTCACCCCTGTTTTTTTTTGTCTAGGTTTCTTTATCATGCATTGTCCCCTGAAAGCCCCACAAGTTTGATATACAGCACTATGTAGGAATGTTGGAAACTAATCTGTTTTATCTGCTTATTAAGAACAGGAACAAAACTAAACCAAAACAGATTACCCTTAATTACCAAGTGCAAGTACAACTGTACTGTACTGTGGATTTGAGCACAAGTTAGATAGTGAAAATTGAGATGCTAGGATCTGTTAAAGTCCACTTATTTATGAATTTCACTCAGAAGAGTTTAGGAGCCAGTTCCACCACACACTGAATTATGCTATTGTGAGAAAAACCTGCTACTATACTCAGTATACTTACTTATTAGTTATATAATGCAATGTGGTTGCTGGCATGAAGAATAAGTGATGCATGGAATTATAATAGTCTATGCTGTAAAATTTACAGCATAGACT
>JAODLI010000024.1:5689848-5716472 GCA_027575585.1 Percopsis omiscomaycus | reverse complement strand
GACAGTATTTACAGTGTAAATACTGGCCCACAGAAACAAGGTGCTGCTGTCACTAATGAAGGCAAATGATTACATATAGAATTAATGGCACAAACGACAACATTCTATTCCATATTTAAGTCTACGTATTACATGGAGGGCAACACGGGACATACAGTTTTCCAGACACAGTTTGGGAAGATTGCTGTGAATATCTGCTATGGGCGCCATCATCCTTTAAACTGGTTCATGTACAGTGTGAACGGAGCCGAGATCATCTTTAACCCTTCAGCAACTGTTGGAGCTCTCAGGTGGGGGCGAATTGAGGACAATACCAGTACCATTTAATCAGAAAAATTATTTTAAATAATTTCCTGAATTGATGCTTAACTATTGGTGTTTTCTATGTTCTTATATCTAATGCAAAGACATGCATTGGTGCTACTATTGTTGTCATTATTGTTTCCACTTTTATACAGTGAACCCATGTGGCCTATTGAGGCCAGGAATGCGGCAATAGCAAACCATTGCTTTACCTGTGCAATTAACCGTGTTGGGACGGTAAGTCTACATCGGGTTAACCACCTGACCCCCGTAGGACACAGCAGGCTTTAATTTCTCTGATAGGCCATCGTACAAATCTGTTCTGTTTTGCCTGAACCTTCTTTTGCAGGAGCACTTTAAAACTGAGTTCACATCTGGTGATGGGAATAAAGGTAGGATATTTTATATTCTACTGTAGAAATAAGTTGTAGCATTTATCAGCTTTATTTAAATTGAATGGAGACTTAGTTACAACAGTACATATCACCAAGAATGTGTGTCCGGCAGTCAACAAGTGCAACATGTAACAATAGCACAATGATACAGTAGTATTTATATAAAATTATATACAAAATTGAATAAAGAATGTATTAGCTTAGCAGTTATAAAGATTTCTTCATGGATTTATAGCGCACCATGATTTCGGACACTTCTATGGATCAAGTTACGTGGCTGCTCCTGACGGTAGCCGTTCTCCTGGGCTCTCTAGAACCCGAGACGGACTACTGGTGGTTGAAATGGACCTGAATATGAACCGTCAAATCAGTGACAAATGGAGTTTTAAGGTAAAATTATTAAACACGCGTTAATGGGACACATATTTCAGCACCATAAGCTCACCCATTGTGACCCCTATTTTTTTTTTCTTCCGAGGTCATCATGTGCCCTATTTCTCCTTCAAAAGATATTAGGCTTTGAAAACCAGTCGATCAGAAAAACAGGTTATTCACCAGACTTGCGTCCCCATTTTAACATTTTCTATGCCTGTCTTAACCGTCTCAACTTGCAGATGACAGGAAGATATGCAGAGTATGCAGAAGAACTCACCAAGGCAGTGAGACCAGACTTCAAGCCCAAAATAGTGAAGGAGTAGAATATAGGTTTATTTATAGATGTGGGGGAGCCAATAGGACCGTTCCTGGGGGATACATGCCACACTTGCAGAAAAGGATTTAATAGCTTACCACACTGCTGTGACTTTAAACACAGATTGTATTAAAACGTTAAGCAGAGCATTGTTGCTTACAACATATGATGGACAGACTCGTAAAATAAGAAATGAAGCGTGTGTTCAAAATTCTTTATTGATTACAGCACATAAATGTCATTGTATGTAACATAAAAAATAAGGTCTCCTGTTCAAGCATGACATATGTTCTTTCCTAAACTGCACGATCCAGAAGAAATCACTTCATACCTAGATTTAGAAAAATCCATTTAAATAATAGATCATGTTTGTATGAAAACTGTAGTGCAATAACATCCATACCAAAATAAAACTTGTGGAACAATGTGGAAACAAGTGTTGTTTTTCTAGTCTCCAACAATCACTTTTACCGGCCGGCCACAACCTCAGCTTATCTATGCCTTGAGCAAGAACACGCTCCTATGTTGAGGTTCCCTTCCAATGACTTGAATAAAATAGAGATGAACTCACATTTGAATACACTAAGTATGTCAGCAGGTGGCAGCTTTGTCCAGGTTTCTTCACCAGACCAGTTTTGATTTGGTAGCCTGGCTACAGTGTATTGCATTGAATTAGCACATTTGTCATATCATGTGTACATTACACTTCATGGACATAATTACCTGAGACATCCAAGACACTGACAGCCTCTATTCCCTCTCTTCCCTGTTGATACTGAATCGACACCCACAAACTGATACTTGGGAAAAGGCGAATAGGTTTGTGGGTTCCGGCTATAAGAATTAAGACTAAGAGTACTAGGTAAAAGAAAATCCTATATGATGCCTAATCCTAACTTTGTGCACACCATTTTCCCTCCACAGTATTTGAGTGCATGTCTCATTTTATTGACTCTTACTTTCTCTGTTCTGAAATAGTCTCTTCAGTTTGAGAGGTGAAAAACGTCAAACCTACAACCTATATTAAAATGATAAAGACATTCAAATGTAAAGTATCTGGCTGTTAGAGGAGTACATTTGGAACTGGGAAGTGATTTTCTGTGAGCAGTCTGCCATTTTAGCACCGGAGAACAACCCAGACATCTACGATAGCTAGCCGGAGCAACTGGGTTCAGCCTGTGGACTCGCAGCATATTGGCGTCTCTACAATGCAAATGGGGAGGGAGAAGCAAAATCCATCTATCGTCGCTGAGTCCGTCAGCTCTCCTTGTAGATAAACAATATATCTTCATCCGTCCCATAGCTCCGCCTGGCCTCCTCAAAGTTACTGATGCTGGTACAACATACTCCTGAAAGATGCAAAGAGGGTCATTTTTTTAATGCCTTCCTTGTGCCTTGGAAACAGAATGGTGGTTCGGCAGGTACTGCCTGCTCAAGTAATGTACAACCTACCAACTGTATTGTATGTACACACTACATATGGAAATACCCCCACCCAAAACCGGGTGCAGCACCTGCATTCCTGTTTGGTAAGTAGGCAAGTCCTATCTTTCTGAAAACATTTATAAAGGAATATGATTATGCACTGCAGCTGTGCCAAAATATTTCATAAATAAAATGTGTACGACATCTTGTAATGGTACTAGAGTTTACACAATGCATATACTGTGCTGGGTATGGTGCGATTACAAACAATACTGTATAGGTCTTTCACCTTGTGTTTCGTAAATATTCCTAGGTAAATATTGATTGTTCTGGGACATGTTTGACTGTTTTTAACTTGAACATTGGTTTGGAAATATTAGCTACAAACCTTACAGCTACTTTTGTTTCAACTCTTTAATGCTATTAATAAGTTACAAGACTGGATAAAGACTGTAGGCCGTTCACACTAGAAAAGCTGGTTGTTTGACATCAGCATGCCCAAATATGGAATTCAGGATCAAATACGATTGGCGAAAATGAATGGGGTTTACATATAAAAATTGCTCTATCACAGTTGCCCTTCAATGTAGGTGTTTCGAAATAGGATGTTCTTATCAGTGTACATTTAGCTCTAACAGCACCGGTTGTTGATTTCTGTAACTGTTTTCATAACCTTGTTACATAATGCTGTTAACAAATGTACTATTTGGAAGTCGCTTTGGATAAAAGCGTCTGCTAAATGCTTAAAATGTAAATGTAAAATGAAGAAAACAAACTTTTAGCAAAAATGACTTTAATAGAATGAAAAGAAATGTCCCTTGTCCTATGTAAATAGTAAAATAAGGTAAAATTGTTTGCTTGAGCTTTAAATAAATTGAATGGAATGGAAAATGTGATGTGAATTTTATTCCACATTGTCCACGATATGAGTCGGGCCATTACTCACGGTCAGAATACGCAGGGTTGTTGTAGTATATGCAGCCAGCGGTCCTGTTGAAGCCACACAGAACCACAAAGTGACCCTGGTATTCTGGTTTCCGGCAGAAACACTTCTGACCCACTGGGAGGAAGCAGCAGTATTTGACAGGCGACGAACAGTGTTCACATGTCAAGACCACAGCATTGACAAGCACTATGGCAACATGGCCCTCGTCAAGATGTTCCTGGATTTCCTGAATTGTTATGGAGCTACAGAAGACACAAAACAATGGCGGCATTAGCCTGACTTGACTCAAGAGGAAAAAGAGTTTTTCCATCATGTAAAAATTTGAAAACTCACCATTTCTTTACCACCACACCTTTGCTCTCTGCCTTAAGGAAGAGCTCATTCACTCTGTCCTCTTCTGTGTCAAAATGCTTTTTATAAAATGACTGCAAATATTCCAAGAAAGGCAGAAAACACATTCTGTCATAGACATATAAATCCACTACTATATCATGTAATCATTGATGAAAAAACAAACACCAACAAAGATTCAGGAATTTACCTGATTCTTAAAGCCCTTGTCGACACCCAGAGTTTGAGTACAAAACTGGTGTTTAATGCCTAGATGGTACATGAGGTAAGCCAAATCTATAGTCCATACACTCTCTGTCAACTTAAGCTCCCAGCAAGCATTCTGAAACTCCTCGTCGCTGACAGGGTGCAGGTATCTGCAAAGTTTAGCAGTTAGACTGTTAATGCATACAGCAGCAGACCTAAAAAAGTACCACATTAAGTAAAGTTTAATCAAAACCAAGCCCACATTTCATACAGAAATATCACTAGCGGGCTTTAAAATGCATTAGCAAATGATGAATCGATGTGAACGATTTTGGGTGGAGAAAAAAATCGTGTCACTGATCACTTACTTCAACACCATTTTGGAACAGGCTAGCCCACAGTCCCAATGGTACAACTGCCGAATGACAGGTACATTCAGAAGAACGGCATCATCTGTGAAAATGTGGGAAATTGTATTATTGTTATCATGCCAAGTGTTTAGCAAACATTAGATCATTTCTATGCTTATCGTTGCTTCACTTACCTGTCATTCTGGGATATTCCTTTAGTTAGTTTAGGTAGCCAACTAACTGCTAAAGACCTATTATTTAGACTTGGTTAGTGAGTATAATCCAGAACACTGGATCGCTTCACCAATGCTAACTATAGGAAAACAGCTGTCATAGTTGCTAGTTTAGCATCCTGGCTAACTAGCGCTGTTAGCGATGACATCATTACTAACGTTTTTTGACTCGCACATTAAACCAACTTGTGTGGACCAATTTGAAATGATGTAGGTTTCCTATCGACAGACAAAACCGTCGTTGTCTCACTTTGCTTTTCCAAAGGTTTCTCTTTGTTTACTAGCAAATTAGCCAGCATGCTATGAATAACTTCGACGTTTGTTTTATTACACTTCCGGTAAGCAAAAACTATACTGCCCCATGTGGTGCGTTGGAGTAAGAATGGTCAGATATAGTAGACCTACGTATTTTAGTAAATGTAGCAATGACCCCTTCTCTTGTTTGGTATGCAAATAAACATGCAAACTTCACTTGTAAAAAGTTATCCTGTTAACTAAATTAAAGGGATAATTTGGTTAACAGTTAAGAAAATTGCCCTTGTAGAATGACTCCCTTTTAAAATCCTTTACCTGTGAGAGAGTCATTCTACAAGTGAGGATATCCACACACAGGGTGGAAAGTGTTAGAAGCCAGAAGGTTCAATGAACCATTGAGCTATATTACACAAAGCAGTCGTGTAATTGTTACAGTTATGTGTGCATTTTGTGAAACTAGTTTTGGTTTAACAGCTTACCAAGAAAAAATTCAACATGCAAAGAGATTATTTAATTTTATTGCACTGCACATTGGAAAAACATTTTTTATTAGTAGTCTCATTACATCCTCCAGTTGCAGTGAGGCTTCTACTGAGTTCCATAGCTAGTGCCCATGGAAATCTGTATCAAATAAAACAGTTAGCATGACATGTCAAATGTTAAATGTGAAATGTAAAAAAAAAATCAAAAACATACAGGTTCAGTGTCATCGTCGTCCTTTAGAACTGTTACTTTGTGTTTGCTGTATAAGTCACTTTTTCCACTGCAGGTCATCATAAACCAGTCAGAAACTGCGGGTACCTAATTTATTTAGGCACAGAAGCAAGTCAGTGCATATATTATAGCCTTTTAAAAGTTTTTAGAGGACTAGGTTACTTACCAAGCTGAGAAATGTAAGCGCTGCACCCAAGTTTATTATAGTTGGTACAATGCCAAATTTACCTGCCTGCAAAATAAAATTTTAATGTGATTATAACAGCCCAGCTACTGTAGATGGACCTCCAATGGAAAAATGGTAGCATCTGCAAAACACAGATTTTGACACATTTTATATTCTCACAGTTCCAAAAGCAATGACATCAAATCGGATTCCATAAGCTTTTATCAGGGTTCTTGTCTCCTCGCCATCTGTAGTTTTGTAGTATTTTGCAAACCTGTATAATCAACACGTTGTGTCAGATTTATTCACCACTGCAATAATTGTTTGTTCTGTTTTATGTTGACCTCACCGAAAGTTGTATCCAGGGGCAACAGCTACTGTCTTGTTGTCCAGCCTTTGGAAGCTGTATTTAGGGTGACATTTCTTGGCCCACCAATCCAGATCACAGCTCCAGTCAATAAAAATACCAAGGGTGCCACCCTTTACAAACACAAAACACAAAATCACGATTACGTTATTATTTCAATTGCGCATTTACCACATAATATGGTGTGTAACATTATGTAAAATTGACTGTCATAACTTTCAGTGAGAGAGAAAATAAGCATGCCATAAGCAGAGGTAACGGGGTTATATGCTGTATTTCAAAATATTATCACTAACAAGGGCCAACCTTGACAGCCATGGTTTGAAAGTCAACTCCGGCCTCTGACGCAATGGTTTTGAGGCGAAATATTGGACAGTCAGGATCTGTTTTAGGATTGAATTCACACTTCTTCAGGTATGAGGAGTTAATGTGTGGCTTTATATTTCTCCTGTAGGGGAAATACAAATGCAACAAGTAATAGAAAATGTGTTAGTTGAATAAGCTGCAAATGCAGTTGAAAATTGCATTTTGCATGCAGCAGTTACACATAATTTGCACTCTTTCTCCTGCATGTATACAAAGATGCTCCATATTTGCTCATTTGCTTCAAAAGGCATTGTTTTAAAACACTAACCCATGAAAGTGAAACTTGGGGTATATGACACTGTTTTTGATCAACACTGTGAAGTTCTCTGCCGCATCCAGGAGTGCATATCTGTGATATTTCACAGTACATAATTATATTGGCCCAGTTAGAACAAACACTAAAAACACTGTAAATTGTAAAGATAGATTTATAAACATGTTATCTTACTTCGGTAGATTAGTGTCTATTTCAAGAGGACACCACGTATGCACCTCACAGGTCTGGATGGAGTCCGAATAGTTCACACACAGTCCAGTCTGGACACCTAAATGAAAAATAAGTGACAATTTGGCTCATTATATTTGCTAGTATTAGAACTGTATGGTTAGTGCAATATGGTTAACCATAAAAGCTTAAGGTTTTGCTACTACTACCATTTCCCCTAGGATCACTTAGCCCCTCAGTGCAGTCACAATCATCACTGCAAATGGTGTTTGGGTCTGGAAACTCAAGGAAAAAACATCAGTACAATATTGAGTACAATAATCGGGATCAAAAAGTGAAAACTGAAACAAATCAGTGCAGTTATTAACCAGAATAGACTAATGTGTGGGCCAGCTGACATGAAAGGCTTGTAATGTTAATGCAATAGCAATATCAGTCTTCCAGCTTACATGCTCCTTATTCAGTGTATTTGAGGTTCAGAACATATTCAAGCCATGTTCACCCATGCTGTTGTGGAGATGTGGGCCTATAAGCTACATACGATTGTTCATGGATCAATATAAAACATGAAATATTAAAGATCAAAATACGATTAGTTACTTACATCAGGACATTGGGACTGAATTTGATTAGGTGTGGCAATGAAATTTGTCAGCACAAAGAAGGAATGGTCACCCTGAAAGAGAGAAGAGAGCGATACATTTTGTATGATTTTGAAAGGAATTTATGAAGTATGAATATATACATATCCGTTCAGGTTATCAATATATTTATGCAGAAGGATGGAGCATTGGTTTATACTGTATACCGTAGGGGGAATAGCATAATCCGCCACATCCCAGAGGTGGGGCTTCAGGTCAGATGTGTTGGTAAAGGCATAGCCCTTCAGTTTGGTGCTAACTGTACTGACGACAGAGTCCGTCTCTTGATAGGCCTTCTGAAATATGCATACATACCTGATAGGTAACAGGAGGCATTGTGTTATTTTAGCATACAATGAGTCTAACCTGCTTCTGGCATTATAACATTTTTGCAGAGAGCCCACATTTGACTGTTAGATACAGTCAAAACTATGTGTTCATTTTGATGGAAACAGTGTTCTCAGTCCAGTATTCTGTAAAGTACAGTATATGAAGGGCATATTTAGGGTGACAACCGACCAGTTGAGTAAAATTGGCATACATACTGTAGTTCCAATCTAAAAAGCTCTTATTCCGCAAATATTTGCTTCTTTAAGTCAAAATTAAGCCTGACTTACCCCACCACATAAAGGATGACCAGAATCTGGGTGAGTCTGAAGACAAATCCAACACTTTTGCTATGAACAACTATTGTTTTAGGAGTTTCATATTCACAAAAGAAGTTAAGACAGCTTCGGCAGTTGCCCATGTCTTCACTCTTAGCTGTAAGATACACCAATGAGGTGAGTTACTGTAGTGTACTGTACAATAACGTTAAGTAAACAGACAGTATAATTTCCCCAACTTATCAGGTGCGATAGTATTCAAATCCTATTCAGTACACTAACACTTCTTTGGTCCTACGTTTGACCTATAGTATAGTTTATAGAACAGTGTAGCCTGTGCAGTATACCATATTGGACATGAGCAAGTTTGTAATCTACACATGAAAATACTTAAATATAAAATTGTGTAGTATGTTAAATATGCACATACCCAGTATAACAGCAATATATATTAAAGAACAAAATATTTTTTTATTCAAAAATAACATTGACCATAGCCGTGTTTGATCTTTGCATTGGTGTCCTGATTAAGGGGTTTACAAAATCAAAAATGTATTACTTGAATTGATAATTATAATTATATAGAAATTATATAACAACAATAACATAACAAGAGCAGAAATATGATAATAATGCTGTATTTTTGTGTATCATGTTTTACAGAAATTATATTAGTTACAAATTTGTTTTATGACTCCATGGGTATAGCCTTTCTAGTCAATAAAGTCACTTGAAATGAATAGAGGTATGTTTGTTGAATTTCCATGTTGATTCCTTCCATGACATACGTTGGTAGCATACCATTTGCAATTTAGCCTTCTTTAACAGCAAAGAAAAGTGTATAGACCAAATATTTCACACCGAGACCACCTGGGACCATGAAGCTCTCAAAGTCCATTAGCACTGAAACTTTACATATCTAGGTACATGCAGGGATATATGTTTAACCAAATTGCTAATCCCACATTATGTGCATTTTATGATGGTTTATTTCACAAATGGTAGCAGTCATCATAAAGTTACAGTCCAGCTTCTATAAAAACAGAGCAAAACACAAAGGTGGCAATAGAGTGGAACCAGCTACACTTGCAGAACAACTGTTTTTCTAGAACTAGGTAGACATTTTTTTTTGTCATGTTCCACTCTGGATGGTGGATGCCAGCAGTTACCACAGAGGTGTCAACATTCCAGTCCACCAGAATATTTGGTTTTATACATTTCTCTTTAATGTGCAATTGAGAATAAATTATGTGCTTTTCTCTCTTACTGACTACAATTTTGTGGTCTTGTGAAATACCCTGGGGAAACTGCAGTCACATCATATGGGGTAGACGATTTTATGCAATGTCGCCCTCTAGTGCTTAAAATGAGTCAATGAACCAAAAACCGAGCAATTGTGATATGTAGGAAAAAGATGGACGTTTTTTTTTAATATAAAACCTTTTTCAGTCCACTTTTTATTTATTTATTACAAACAGGATAAGAGATATGCCACAACTGGCATGATTAGAGAATTAATAAATACTAGGTGATAACTAGGATCCTGAATCACAGACCAGGTCCAGATCAAGATTGCAGAGGCAGTACAACCAAATGTTATTATGGTGTTCCTAATATTTTGTACACAATTCTGATCACACATCTGGCTGCATGTATTTTGCAGAGGAGCAAGAAAAGCTAACAAAATGCAATAATACAATAGATATCCTCCACCACCATACTGTTTTGTGACCAACTGACTTCAATGAACGGAAGACATTACTTTGGTCCAAGTGTTTCAAGCCAAATATGAAACAATATAAAAATGACCCTTTTCAGTTCATATACACTTTGGCATTTCACCCCAGACGACTTGACATAGCCTGCCAGCCTGCCTGCCATTTCAGACTTAAGTTAAAAAAGTTGTTTAAATTCCTGTACAAAGGGCAACAGTAGACAAGAGTACACATGATATTTGAAATGGATGGATTTTCAGTTAACTTTTTTTCTTTTTTTTATAAATCTGACAAATTATACAATAACAGGTTATAATAATTCACACAGTATACATTTTCAGTGTTGAACTTTCAAGTACGTAATAGAGGCATTTAGGTAAAAGAACTACACTCACCAGCCACTTCATTAGGTACACCTATTCAACTGCTCGTTAACGCAAATATCTAATCAGCCAATCACGTGGCAGCCACTCAATGCATTTAGGCATGTAGACATGGTCTGTTCAAACCAAGCATCGGAATGGGGAGGAAAGGTGATTTAACTGAAGTTGTTGGCATCAGACGTTCTGGTTTGAGTATTTCAGGAAGTGCTGATCTATCGGAATTTTCCCGCACAACCATCTCTAGGGTTTACAGAGAATGGTCCGAAAAAGAGAAAATATCCAATGAGCGGCAGGTCTCTGGGTGAAAATGCCTTGATGATAGCAGAAGTCAGAGGAGAATTGCCAGACTGGTTCGAGCTGATAGAAAGGCAACAGTAACTCAAATAACACTTCTGTCAGCTAAGAACAGGAAACTGAGGCTACAATTTGCATGGGCCCAAAACTGGACGGATAGAATATTGGAAAAACGTTGCTCGGTCTGATGAGTCTCGATTTCTACTGTGACATTTAGATGGTAGGGTCAGAATTTGGCGTAAACAACAGGACAGCATGGCTCCATCCTGCCTTGCATCAACGGTTCAAGCTGCTGGTGTAATAGCGTGGAGGATATTTTCTTGGCACACTTTGGGCCCCTTAGTACCAATTGAGCATAATTTAAACGCCACAGCCTATTATTATTGTATTGTATAGTATTGTTGCTGACCATGTCCATCCCTTTATGATCACAGTGTACCCATCTTCTAATGGCTACTTCCAGCAGGACAACGCGCCATGTCACAAAGCTCACATCATCTAAAACTGAGCATGACAACGAGTTCACTGTACTCAAATGGCCTTCACAGTCACCAGACCCCAATCCAATAGAGCAGCTTTGGGGTGTGGTGAAACGGGAGATTCGCATCATGGATGTGCAGCCGACCAATCTGCAGCAACTGTGGGATTCTAAAATGTCAATATGGACCAAAATCTCTGAGGAATGTTTCCAGCCCGGTACTAGCAAGATGTACCTAATGAAGCGGCCGGTGAGTGCATATAGGCTACATTAAATGGTAAATGGCATCTCTCACACACCCACTTTTCCCCCCTAAAGCTAATGCTTAGGATTATAAAATTTCATAAACATCTTAAATCATATAATGTGCATACAAAAAAAGCTTTTTTGTGGTCAAGGCTTAATGGGGCAAAAATAAAACCACTGGTGTAGTCTATGTCACAACTACACATAAACAATTGAGACTTTGGACTGTAAAAACCAAAAAGATGTTTTGTCTGAAAGGTAATTGCCTGGCCTACCGCAGTATCTGGTGCACTAAAAAACAAGTCTCGGGTCTCATATTCGGTTGTAATGAAAGTCAAGCCCCCCCTCGTGGTGGCTGCGTTCGTTGGCGTTGTCAAAGCTGTTTTTGCCGTGGATCTGTTTGAGGTGCTTGCGGAGAACAGGCTTGTGAGCAAACACCATATCGCAGTAGTTGCAGCGGTGTGGCTTGTCTCCGCTGTGTAAGTTCAAATGGTCCAGCAAGGAACACTTTTGAGTGAAGGTCTTGCCGCAGATTTTACACTGGAAGGGCTTGATGCCGGCATGGACGCGCATGTGCCGGTGCAGGTTGCCCTTCTGCGTGAACGTCTTGCCGCAGAGCAGGCACATGAACAGCTTGTGCATCTTCAAATGGTTGGCGTAGTTCTCCAGCTGGCGGAAGACCCGCGAGCACTTGGGGCATTGGTGGTACCACTGGAGGGGCTTGTCGTAGATCCTCTGGTGCCCGCTGCCCTGGGTGATGTGCTTCACGGCTGGCGGGGACGGGGGAGGGGGGCTGAGTGGGTAGCTTGCCATGGGTGGCGCGGCCATGTCGCCCCCCCGGGAGTCCACGGTGGAATTGATGAGCGAGTGCTGAGGCTCGGGGGAGTGCAGCGCGGTAGGGGGGCTGATGGGGAAGTGAGCACCACTGGGGTTCTCTGGTGGGTCAGACACGGACTCCACCTTCACTATGGTGATGTCTCTCTCTGCTGCACCCTGCCGCTCGCGTCTGCAGGGGGGCTGGATGGGCATCTTAGTCTCTATAATCACATCATCGTCTTCATCGTCGTCATCGTCGTCGTCGTCCCTCATCTGCTCCGCCAGCCCCTCCCCCATATGGTCAGTCTGATTCTGAGAGCGCTCTGTTTCCCCCTGGGAACGCGAGGCCATTGCCTCCTCCCGCCCCAGATCTGCACTCACCTCCAGCCGCTGTGGAGGCTGAGGTTTAATAAACTTGTTGAGGGCCTGGGTGCACTGCTCCACAATGTGGCCCATCTGGAGGAAGCTGGCCACTGTCAGGTAGTGGACTAGTTCAAGCTCTGGGAACTCCAGCTGGCCTGTGTAACAAGACAGCAATAGCTGTCTGCCCACCTCTGCTTCCTGGATCATTGAGATCTGAACCTCCCCGGAGTCCTGCTGAAGAATAAACTGGTCCCTCAAGAAGGAGGAGCCGGCAGCGAACACCACCTTGTGACCCGGGACCTCCAGCTCGTTGATGCGCACGGTAACATCACAGAAGCGCCTCTGGTGCCGCAGGAGGTTCATCTTCTGCAGCATGGAGTCCCCAAACGTAGCGAACCGGAACTGTAGGATCACCGGGTTCTGGGCCATGGCGGAGCTAGTAACACTAGCAGCGGTACACCTGTTGGGTACACAAACACTGACAATGTCTAATAAACGCCCAAATGGTAAACGTTACGAAAATTATTTTGAGAAAGTGACTGCATGTCCCGGCTTTTTAATCGGAAACATGCGAGATGTAGCTATAATAGCTAATATCTATTCGATTTAGCTTCGAATATGCCGGACACATCGCCTGTACACGGAAACATACAACATAATATACAAGAGTTGCAAAATATTTCATAAAAAATGTCATGAATCCTTACCTAATTCCGTTTACGATTTGCAACAGTGTTGTCTAGAAATTCGGAAGGGATGGACTTGCTTGTGAAATGTACCGGAAGTCCAAGGCAATAATTTAAAGCTACAGTACAGTCTCAGGACTTAAATATAGAAACGTAAATAATGTACACTGTTCATAATCAGATTTATATTGTTAATCATTATATTTTACGAAATGTCTTTAATTCATGATTTTTGTGAAAATGTACATACAGGTGACAAAAAGGCATATATTGCCAGTGATAACAGATGTATTATGATAAGGTTAAAAAACCATTAAGACGTTTCTGGTAGAAATGTCTTCATGTGTGTCTTCTTGAAAAACCTGGACAATGACAAGAAAAAAGGCAAACAGGAAATTCACATTATTTCTTTAAACTATTATATTTTTGAGTATTAAACGCACTATGATAGCGTTTCCAGAGTTAAGACGTTTGCCAATTCAGAACATCAGCTGTTTTGCAAGATACCAATGAGGTAATTTAGCTCCTTGTAGGGCATTTAATCTTGAGTTCATAAATACAAATACATTTGCATACATTTGTGTACCTTCCTTACCGAGAGTAAGTGTATCCACCCAGGATGACAAGGACTAGTCCTATTGATCCAGCAGCTGACAATGATGAAATCCTTAGAACATAGGATGTACCTGAAACAAAGTTGTAAACAAGATTACACACATTTCCTTGGAGGCAACATTTCTATCATGTGTAATGAGGTACTGTGTGGACATTGCTCACACATTGTTCTGTTTTCAACATTGGCATTGAAGGTATAGAACCTATGGAATCTACGTGTAATGTACTGCATCTGTATATAAATGTTGCTTACCATTTACTTTTGCCCATAAAACGCAGTTACTTTTGAAAGCCTAGGGGGAAGAAATCAATGAAAAGGAGGACCCAACATACCTCTGTAATTAATAAAATAAGTAGACCAATATACATATATTTTAAACAGCATGAATGCATTTTTACTTGCAATTTATATGCAATAAATAAAATGTAATAAATAAAGTGATGGTTTCACCCACTCCTTTCCACTGACTGACAGCTCGCAAGATGACATAATAGTCCCCGCCATTCTGTAGTGGTGCATTAAAGAAGCCACCATAATGGAGTCCATCTCCTACAGTAAAGTTGAACTCAGTCCCAACATGACTGACTTGTATCTGGGCAGTGATATACTCTTTAAGGGTTTCTCTATTGCTGGGGACGTCTGGGCGTCCAGGAGATGTACAGTCAAATACCATAGTCTCCTCTAATGGAATCACATAAACTTGGTACAAACTGCCAAGAAAAGAGAGAATGCATCATTATAAAAAGTATTTAATTTAAAGGTCGAGTAGGCCTATAGAAAGCCATTCATACAAAAATGACTGGTCATCTTTTCCATGCTTCAAAGGTAAAGTTAAATTCATAACGTGAAACCAAATTCATACCACATTTGTCAGCTAGACACGTCCTAGAATGGACTGTTTCAGTTCTGATTTCTCTTTGAGTTTTAATCCTGGTCCATCCAATCCAATCTAATACAAAGGTACAAGTTTTCCTAGTTGCAAATTTTACCCCTCAATCTTGACTATTACCTTATTGGGTCCAAAGTGTTCATTGTTCTACGAAGCCTCAAAGTAGGAAATGATGTGTCAACTTCTCTGAAGTAGGTCACTGGTACCTGAGGTACTGTAAATGAGGAGGAATATACTCATAATCAATATACTCATATACTCAAAAAAATAAATGTTGATACATTTGAAGGGTTTATATTTTCCTGCAATAGATTATTTTGTGGAAATAAATTGGATTAATTGGAATTCTATTAGATCTATGAGAGTTGGTAATAAAAAAAGAAAATTCCTTTCCAAAATACCTATAATCAAATAACTATGGTTTAACATTTACTGAATTCTGTTTCAGTATATCTATATCTATTTCTTTTTTTAGATCAGATCATCACCAATTGCTTTCCCAGTGAATATGGGGTTGCCTGTACAGAGCAGTATTACCTTGCAAACTGGTGTTAGTTGTGACTGTTACTGTGAATCTGACAGACACTGCAGTAATGGAGATGGTGTAGTTTGTGGCAGGAAGCAGATTGAGACAGATTTTTAGCTGATCTGCACTTGAGGTAATCAATCGCTTTCTGTTATCATGAAAAGACCTCTGGTATTCTCTGGATCCCATATAAACGACCTGTGTCAGACACACAGAAACAATCGCTGATGTTTATTTCAGATGTGATGACCACTGGAAAACGCGAGACTATTGCAATATTGCACGGTATACGCTAGTTGGTTACATCAGCTCTGTCTTACCTTATAGGACTCTGTATCATTTTCATACTTCTCTGCTTTCCACCGAAGACATTTTTCATTAAAAACAATTAAAGCATTAATAGCTGGCTTGATTTCTGTAAAAAAAAAAATTAAACGTATTCATTTATGTATTCAATCTTTAAACTTTCTTAGTTTAATATGTATCATTGCACAATCCTCAGTGTAACTATTGAATTGACAATATCATGTTTTGGGGATTTTGTGATTTATGTGGAAATTCCCCCCCTAGGACAATATTGGAAACTATAAAAGTGTGTGACAGACAATAGTGTACACTACAACCAAGCATTTCCTTTCATTACCATTTGTATTGCTGCTGCTCTGTAATGTGTAATTAATGTAATGTAATTTGATAACTAAACATTGAACTTGAACTTGAGGCTTCCATTGTCTCAACTGACGTCAATGAAAACACAACTAAGAAACAATTGAACCAGTATGTGAGATGTGTAAGCTAGTTAGCTAGTTAGTCAGTTAGTTAGTTAGTTGCTGGGAAACAACCCAAAAAGATATTAATTTGGTTCATTAAGCAGCCTCAAAAACACATTCATTCCAAATGTCATCCTGTGGACTATACTGCGGTAAGGAGTCCAGGACTTTGCTAAACACGTATCAGTGCAACCACACTCAACACAACATAATCACATTTCACACTCACCAATGCATCTCAGGGTGGCGTTCAGCCATACACCAGTGTTGCCACATACAGAGAAGTTGCTCCCCCTCCAGCTGTGATATCCGTCCACACAGCGATGGATAACAGCACTCCTGTTATGCCACACCACCTCTGAATTGTTCAGGAATGGAACAGGGCCACATTTAGCTGGAAATACATCCAAATGGATTGATTGTTTGATTGAATTAATTGCATCAAATGTATTTGATATAAAGGAAAACTGCACCATTTATGGGGAGAATGTAAAATGAACCACAAACAATAATAATAACAAACATTGAGTTTATAAACCCTCTATAGACACAACAAAGCTATTAACCTTAACAGGAAAAATGAAAACCACCAGCGTTGAACATACTAAGCGTGAGTTCAATAAAATTCAGCCCTGAATAAACATTATTACTATACCTTTGCATTTAATAGATACTTCCCCCCACTCTCCCGTTTTTGAACATGTTGAAATGGCATGCCCGCTCTCCTGGTAAAATTCATCCGTACACACATACACCACCACACTGCCTGGTCTACTGGTGTGGTTCCACAGGAGGTTAGTATTGGGCAGGGTTAGTGGGGAGCCACAATTTATTTCTGCACATGGAAGTGAATTAGTTATTTGTAGGTTTAGGTACATTATTCACAGGAACAGAGGAATAAAAGAGGATAAATCAATGTACAAATATCTGTATATTCATTCCACAAATACTGTAAAATGTAACTGTGGTTTATCTACATAATGCCATTGAAAAGTTCCACCTTCACACCAAAAGTCGATATCCTCCCAGAGTCCATTCTCTTGGCACACTGAGTAGTTTCTCGTGTTCTCTGTGTAATATCCGTCATTACACTGATAGTAAAACACACTTCCAATGTGTGTTGTGTTGTCCCATACTGTTTTAGTATGTGGTTTAAAAAGAGGCTCTCCACATTTGATTTCTACAACAAAAATGGTGACAAGTCACATGATGATCTTTTGAAGAAGGATACAATACCCACACAGTCTGTTTTTCCATCTGCAAGTCAAAACCTTCCATGGTAGAGACGGTACCAATGGGTGTCAGTAAAAGTTTAAATTAGCGACCGTTTGGACCACCTTCAACCAATATGACATTGTTATGATTTCTGACCAAGCATGGTTTTGAATAGAGGGTGTATCCAGACTGCAAGGCAGATTGAAACAGAATGTATAGTTGAAATATTATGATAGTTAGAGAATATCATGTCACCTTGACAGACCATATTGGTCCCATCCCATTCTCCACTGACAGAACAGACAGAAACATTTCCACCTCCAACATTGTGATAACCAGTGTTGCAACTGTAGACAGCATGTGCGCCCACCCTCGAGCTTTTATCCCACAACATAAATGCATTAGGGATGTCTGGAGGCCCACCACAGTCAACCTCTACAAGGAGATGTAAGTTTCATTAGACTGCGCAACAAGAATATTGGATAATTTCTAGGAAAGTCAAACAGTCAAACGACACCATGTGGACAGAGGTCTGGACTGACCCCTACAATATCCACTACATAACTAGACAGCAACTAAACAGGAAAAACCACAACAAATTACAAAATGAGCGAACCTAGGGGTGCAAGTCTGTTACCTTTGCATGAGATGTTTGGCTTTGTCCAGTAGCCACTAACGGTACACAACGACATATTATTGCCTTCCTTGTAATAAAATCCTAGTTTACAGTAGTACAATACTGTGGTCCCAGGGGTGGAGCTGCCATTCCATATTTTTCCTGCATGGGGCAGTATAGCAGGATTCCCACATGATATCTCTGAGGTGGGAAAGTGGAAATATGCAGGTGTTGTTCCAAATTGTATCATACATTAGAGAGACAATGAAATTGAGATCAAATATTTTTTTTCTAACCGTATAAAACAATATCAAGGCAAAAATGTGTTCTGATAACAGCTATACAATAGGATTATGGTTAAGCAAGTAGTTTTAATAATTTGGGCACCAAACCGTTTGAAGGAATGAACCTTTACCTTGGCATGATAGGGTTGGTTGTGTCCAATGACCGTTTTCAGTACAAAGTGATAAATTAATTCCACTTTTGTTATAAAACCCCACCTTGCAGGAATAGACCACAGTGCTGCCACAGGTCGAGCTACCGTTCCATATCTGATCTGTGTATTCGATTGGAGGGGGAATTCCACACTGGATCTCTACAAGGAAGTAATGCACCAAAACAATATTAAAACAGCAGCTGCTTCAGCACTAGCACCTGGGTGTTCAGAAAGGTGCTTTTTTAACCAATAGTGATGTCACTTTTGTGGAGTAAATACAAGTCTGTTCTCAGCTATGCAGCGTGTATTGTCCCTACTTTAACCTCAAATGTAGGGCATTGTGAATTGAGTCAACACAGACAAATGGAGAACGTATATAGTGTACCTTGGCAGAGCACCGAGGCGTCCTCCCACTGTCCACTGGCAGTGCAGACGGACACATTGCCCCCACCCACATTGTGATATCCAGAGGCACATTGATAAATCACCTTAGAGCCCATCCGAGAGGCCTTGTTCCACAGCATATGGGAGTGTGGGTGGGCAGGGGGCGAGCCACAGTCTGCCTCTAGTGGCCAAAGCAGTGACATATTAAGCGGCATCCGCTGCTGTCTTTACTGCCATGTTGGCAGTAAATGTTTCAGAGGCTTACATGCTCTGTGTGGCTCGAAAGTCTAGACCTCCGTGAGCCTTTGAAACCTGTTAAACTCATCATGTACTTTTAATGTGAGTAAGTTAGTGAGTATTCTATTGGAAACATGCATTCGTTTTCTAATTTCCCAAAACGTACACTTTGTGGAGACGTCTTTCACTCAACAATGGTGATACATTGTAGCTAGCTACTAAACTGCACAAAAGGACATGGTTAAAGCTGCTGTAGGTAGGAGTTGCAACGAGAGAAAATAAAACAATGAATGAGAGTACGATTTTCAAAATCAACAATCCAAAAACCCCACCCCCTTCCTCCTCTGCTCCCTTCCTCTAGAGCTCCCTCTGGTGTTTGTCTGCCATTGCGAAGCGCCATGGACAAACCTGTTGTAGCTGTGTGCGCGCATTCATGTGATTGACAGGCAAGGTAGATTCGCCAGACCAATTAAGGAAGAGGCTTGGTCAGAATTATTTCGGATGCCGACTTATACAGAGGCAGGGGCTATCAACTAGAGCAAATATTCTCACACAGCATTTCACTCACTGATACGGCATTTCTAACAAATTACAGTAAATGTATAGCTCTTAGATCCTACCTACAGCAGCTTTAAGTTAGCTTGTTGATGTTTACTTCAGCTGAACATAACAGTGTGGACATAGGTGGACAAACCGGGTCTAGAAATCCTTACAAGGTATTTGCTACAACCATGCACTACCACAGCTCTCCAGCAGGGGCAAAGAAATAATTTATGATATAAGTGGATGGGTGGAGCAATAATATAAAACTTATGTCACCTTCACAAACCATGGTCAGGCCTGTCCACCGTCCATCGGCTCCACACACAGAGGAGTTGCTCCCACTCCTCCATATGAAGCCTTCGTCACAGCCATACATCGCCACACTGCTGAATCTGGTTCCTGTGGCTGACAGCAGTACTATGTCCTCCACTGAGGGTGGCTGGCCACAGTCAATGACTGAAAAGAAAAGGACGACAGGGCTAGAGTTTAGCACAAAGCGTTTAAAACTTTAGCCACACCGCCAAAAAAGAAAGGGTTCAAGATTGGAACCACTTTGGATAATAGCATATAAATATACTGTATAAACAGTGATAAATAATAACAAATGTATGCCTATTTTATTTAAATTTGAATATTGTTTCCACATAACAGTGCGTTTGTTAATATTTCAACTGAATTCACTCTGAAGTAAAAAAAAACAAAAAACTTTTACCTTTGCAGGAGGCTTTGCCTGTCTGAGGGTGAAAGGGCTCTGCTCCATCATGTACTTGATATCCCAACTGACAACTGCAGTCAAAACCCCCCTCTAGGTTCCTGCACTGGGCTCCTTCTCCACACAGACCTGGAATCCTGCACTCATCTACGTCTACACAACCAACAGCAAGCAAGACTCAGCATACAAAGTACCGATAACATGCAGACTTCTCTGTCACTTAATGCAGTCAAACGTTAATAAGCGAGAGATATTTTAAATAATGAATCAGCGCTGAACGTTGAACAAATCATTTGATTCACTTAAAACAATCATTCATGATCGAAATATCTCTAGCAGGGCGTTGCCCTAATATTGCGTAACGCACTAAAATGAGACAGAATCACTGAAATGAGGACTGAGGCCCCATCAGAGCTGAAGTGGACCAGAAAGAGAACTGAGTCCTCTTTCAAATGCACGTGTGAAAACGCCCTAAGTGTGCACATGCGCTTGCGTACATGCATACTTTGTACAATGTTTCTCTGAAGCGCATTCAAATGCAATTGCTAAAGTAGTTCTTCAACTTAGGGTGTTAATGGCAATTAACACAAAATACCAAAAAAATATGCAGAAAAGTTTTAAAATAATCGTGTAATGACACCAGATCTTAGATAATGTAACTTTGAAATAAACCCGTAGTGCCTTCTGGAAAGGCCTTAATTAGACTTACCCTGGCAATGAGTGCCATCATTAGGGATGAAGATGTCCATGTTGTTAGTGGGGCTGTAACCTGCCAGGCAGGTGCAGTAGTAACTACCATAGGTGTTGTGACATGAAGTGTGCTGCCCACAGATCATATTGGCACCAATCTGACACTCATCTTTGTCTGGGGGAAGAAATAGCTGCTTCTTTTACATTTTGACACCCCAGCTGTGGCCTCACATATTATAACGCCTAAAGCTTATTACTAACAATATTGCTATTGACATTGGAACAGAAGCAGTGAAAAGAAATCCCTACCTTGACAGAATGTTCTTCCATTTCCAACAAAACCATACATGCAGTTACAGACTTTTCCTGAACCATCAGACTTGTCATCACATTTGGCATTAACATGACATGTGGCACACACATCCAGAGTCTGGCCCGCAGCCTGCCTGTCTGAGAGTTTAAAAAAAATGATTGTTCAAATGCCTATACTCGAAGTAGCTCCAGCATAATATAGCATCCTGAAAAGACAGCAGTGTGCAAAAACCAACAACTCTATCAACATCTTTTAAAAGTAGGGTACATATTTTGGGGAACCTTAGAAATACGGTAGAATACTTCTAACGTAACCATATTAACTATGGGTTAGCTATACGATTCAGTATACTGTGCAAATAAGTTATTCTTACAGAAACATTGTGAACTGGGTGTCATGTTGCATAAAATTCTGGGTGGATCTCTGAAAGAGACATATATTTTGGTAAAATTTCTCTAATGTCTACTACAATGTCCTGAATAAATCAAAAAATGAAATTTTGTCATCATCCAAGATATGTATACTGTAAAAAATATTTGTATTTTTACTTGGTAAAGTAATTTTGTTGCCTAAACTCTGTTTGAATTTAGTTGAACATAACAGAGTTAAGTCAAAGCTTAATAAGTGTGAACTGTCAACAGTTCAGTAACAAATGTGATTTCCTTACCTGTGATAGCACGGAGTAAAAAAAACAGGAACACAGTTCTATGTCTGCCCATTCTTTCTGGGGATCTCTCTGTTCTTCTGCTGGACTCCGCTTCAGACACACAACTTTAACCTCATTTTGTCATTCTTCATTTCCGTTTTGTGGAAAGAGTTGCTGCTGAACGGATTTGATAACCAGGATTGAGAGGTGACCTCGACTCACTCACCCGGCATATTCTCCTATTTCTCAACGGTCTTCTTGGAGCTGGTGGTTTGTGGCTTCCTTAGACATGATCTGACATATTTAGCCTCACTTAGCATGTGTTGGTGAAACGCCCCATGCCAAGGTCTCTGGTCTCTGTACAGTCATGCTGCGGTGGCAGATAAGAGCTATATTTGGCCCCATAAACCTACCTGGATGCATGTTTGAAAATATGTGCCAAATATTCGGGTGTGGGGCCAATTAACATCTTTTTTTCAACACAATGCATGTTAAGAAGAATATATTCACACAATAAATGCTTTTGGTTGGTTGAAAATTAACCTAAAGATACATGGGATAACCAGCATCTGTTGAATACTGAGGATTGAACAAGGTTGATGTTGACTGTATTGGTAAAAAAAATAGCAATAAACCTAATAATGAACCTGGTAAAAAAGTATAAATGTGAGCAGTTACAATGTAGCCTACTGATATTTAATTTCTGTGTATCCCTAGAAAGTATTAGGTTGATTTGACGTGTGCTTGCATTTGAACGCCGCAAATACTACAATATTTCTGTGACAGACAAAAATTAGAGTAAAATTAAAACTGGCCCTGAGCCACGCCATTACAATACACCCCTCCACATCTTCCTTTTGAGTTTCAAGTATAGCGCTAGGGGTGGTGTGTTGGCATAGTGTGGGAGGGGGAGATAAGACCTGTGGGACGATATCTCGCTGCCCGCGAGGGCCCTGGCTGGGGTCTCTCTGTCAGTCCCCCAGCAATCCCCCACCTCACTCTACTGCCTTCTGGGCTGGGCTGATTAACAGCAGCCGGCCCCAACACAACCACGACCATTCGTCACTGAGACATCTGCGCGGTTGGTTGTGTGGCAGTCTGAACATCACCCACAGGCAGGCAGGTTTGTTAAGTTATAATTACAAATTAACAATGACATACAGAGACATATCACTGGTATGCAGATGGTTTCCAATTGATTGGCTGCATTTCTTGTTACTTCCCCTGTTATCCCTATAGTCCTTATGTTGCCCGCTTTAATAGCATTTTTGGTGGTGGTAATCAATTACCGAAGAATATAGAAATACAATTCAATAGGTTGGAGTATTTATTCATCAGCACCAGATCATTTCCAGAGCCTTTGTGCATTATTAGTATTAGAAGAACATGCAAGTTTTGGTTTAAAAAAACAGTATGAAAACTTAATGTATAGCTGCACTGTACGATTTTTTTTTTTTAAAAGACTATGGTTGTTTGATTATCTTAAACTGAACAGACACATAAATGCAGTATATTATGAGGAAACAGTGTAACAGGTTAGGATTGCGTACATTTGCTATATTTCAACACAAAACACACATGAAACCAGAAAAGGAAATGATTACATCACAACAGGTGATGTAATCATAGTCACATTTCTCATACACATGAACAGTGACTGTTATATAAAAGAGGTGCCAGTATTTAAGACAAACTAAATATTGTTGAATTAGCAATTGTGCCATCACATTGATTATGTACAACATAACCACAGTGCAGTGTTTAAATTAGAAACTTTAAATCATTTTATAAATGACCCCACACACTACGCTTTAGTTTTACTGAGACCCATATAGAGTGTTGGTGTATTGTATATTTGAGAGGTCAGAGGTCAAGACAACCAAGAGTGTTTCCCAGTGTTGGGGCTAAGCATCTTGCTCAAGGACACTTTGGCAGTCATTGATGCATTGGTTCTTGTAGAGATAAAGACAATGGGAAGGCGTTATACAGTAGTGTATCTGAAATGACTGGTAGACGTAGATCATAGAATGGTACAAAAACAGCAGTGCTGTTTTGTGGGCGGAGTCTGGTCCTTCTCGGTGGGCGGGGCGTCGGGGGCCGCAGAATCCTCCTTACACTCTGACAGGGAGCCGGTAGAGGTGGACAACAGCCTCCCACACACAAGTTCTGCAGCGTTCCCATCCATGATGGCCATGTCCGTCACTGTTTTCTCCCTGAGGGACATGTCTCCGTCGTCATCGTCATCAATGAGGACGAACATTTTAACGTAAGCCATCCCCGCCCCCAGACCGTGTAGGCTGTGGCTGTCTCCCGACTCCTCAACGGTGCGGGCGTCCACATAGGTCAAGGTTGAAGTCTCTGTAAGGGTCTCATGTGGGTCTGTAGAGTTCTCCTCTGGCCCTGAATGAGCCTGGCTGCTGGAGTCCATTGTCCATGTGGAGGCCTTTGAGGTGTTCCGGGCTTTGAGGCAGTCTATATGGCTGTTGCTGTTGGAGGCCGTGTCTGACGCAGAAGACACCGGTCCCCTGCCATCCCAGCCCGTGACCTGGTACACAGTTTCTCTCATAGTGTGGGAACTGTTCTCAGGGTACATCTTGTGCGCCACCCTCTGGCAGTCATGGTAGGTGTGTCCACTGCCGCCCCCTGTTGAGGAAGAGAGCTGAATGGTGGTTGTCTTGCCTTTCAGTTGACTTTTCTCCTCTTCTGTGTGAAATTGAAAAATAGTTGTGTGCATGGCAGAGGAGGGGAAGGGAATTTTTTTAAGACAATAATGACATATAGCCTATCCTAAATATATCTTTTTGTTATTTTTGTTGTTGTTGTTGAATGTTATTTAATGGTGTCATGCGCTCACTGATGTTAGTTCAAATTTTACCACTAGGCAATCTTTTCTTAAGAAAGTGATAAACAAAAAGAGACATTATACACAAATAAGAAATTACTGAATTGCAGAAACAAACATGCTATTAATTTATAATGACTTGATAAATATTGTGCTAGAGCTGACAAAACCATAGGGCCAGGGAATGTAGTTCAGTTCTAAGCTGAATAGAAGGAGAGAACATGCTGCCATTTAACATTGGCCTTCAGAATAAATAAATCAAGTGGAAAGAAGCAAAAACATGGAAAAAATAAAGTTGAAAGAGAAAAAGAATTACTTCAATTCCCGGGAGACACTCTTTGGAGAGAGAAGACTGCTGAACTCCCCTAAAGTACAGTGCACATCATTCTGGCTAAATTTAACCAGAATGGGACGTGTCAGTTGGCACCAAGATCTAATGTACGAAACAAACTGTAAGATTTATACGAATGTGTCTTAGTAAAATGTTAACAAATGCCATTGTGCTCAATAAAATCTTTGAAGCAAAAACTTGTAATGGCATAAGTAATTTTTTTAAACCAATTGTGAAAAAGAGTTTTAAATAATTAAATACAACATTTAAGGCTTATGGTTTTTGCGGTTTTGTCCTTTAATTATGAAGTTAATGGAATGCTCTCCACATAGTATCTTAACAGACTGGCCTTCTTACACTTGACTGATTCGTATGCATGACAGAATTGGGACCAATGTACTGTCATTGTGCCCCGCCCTAGTTTGGGATGAGGACTGAGGAACAATATATGAAAAATAGATAGGATTTAAACACAATAGTTGCAGTACTGTTTTGGTTCATCCTACACTGTAGCGCTCTGTGTCACTGTGAGGATCTATATTCCAGTTATAATAAAAGCAGTGTACCCATTATTATCTAGTACTGCCATCCTATGAAAGGGCTTTTATAACACTTGTATCTGAAATAATTGTGATTATAGATCCTTTGCTGTCCTATCAGTCCCTATAGGGTCATTTAATTGTATAGACATGTCAATTCATCATGGTTTTTCTAACACCTATTTTCTAACAGCTATTGATGTACAAAGAGCGTCTGCTAAATGCTGTAAATGTAAATCTTAAAATCAGTTTAGTCAATAAATGCATTACTGTGAACAGCATCATCATTCACTTTTCTAACTTACCAAATATTATCCTGTTTTTGTGTTAATATACCATGTATACATTTCCAGATAAATCCATTTACCATATATCTTCCACAGTTGTTGAACGGCGGTTGAAATCACACGGCCAAGGTAAATCAATCCTGTGTCTCCCTGCGACCAATACACCACTTACTCTGTCCACTTCTCCACAAATAGAGACTTCTATAAAAGAAATTCTGCGCAGCTTCCCTCCCCCATCCACTTAGCTTACAAACTATATGACAACACACGCTGCAGAGACAATCATGGGGTGCTCCACTGATTCCCCCCCATACAACCTTAATGTGTTCAGAGGATGTGTTTTCTTCCTCAGCCAATATACTGTTAGCTCCACCCCTCTATTCTTAATACAACCTCTTATCATGTGAAAAAGAAATAGCTGTCTGAGATGATTTTTGTTTGAAAATTCGATAAGGATATGGAACATACATACATACATCCATCCATCCATCCATCCACACATATATATATACACACACACACATATATATATATATAGAGAGAGAGAGAGAAAGAGAGAGAGAGAGAGAGAGAGAGAGAGAGAGAGAGAGAGAGAGAGAGAGAGAGAGAGAG
>JAODLI010000024.1:5618183-5679705 GCA_027575585.1 Percopsis omiscomaycus | reverse complement strand
AACACAACCCCCCCCCCCCCCCCCCAAGATAGAACCCGCAAGTTTCATTTCATTTAGTCGTTTAGGACATACTGGAGCAGCGCACAGATGGCGATCCCATCTGGGTCAGAACCTTGTCCAGCCACTGCAGGGGTCCATTTAAATGCAGCTCTATCCAGCAAGGAGTGCTCGTCACTGTCTGTCGCCTGGGAAACGACAAGATGCATCGATTGGAGAATGACCTTAGATTTTGGAAGATGTTGGAATACTATGTTTATTTAAAAAAAAAAAAAAAAAAAAAAAAAAAAAAAAAAAAAAAAAAAAACAGCTTCTCTCACTTTCTTGGACCGTCATATGCTGCAACTTAAACCTGTCGTGCAGGAAAACGGACACCTTTATGATTGATTTATATGACCTCAGACAACTGCAGCATAGGACCGCCTGCACTTTACCTGAGAAGAGGTCTAACTTGCCAACCACCCATCTGTCTTTATGGTCAATTCTAATCTTAGAATAGAAGAGCCAGGCCCAGAGCGATGCAGGGTAGAAAAATGTATCTGTTGTCTGTGGCAGCTTTACAACATTTTGTCACATTAGGTCCTAAATTTAACAACTAAAGAAAGTAGCAGATTAGATTGCCATTAAAGCAGAATTACATTTTTGTTAATCCTTCAACTGTGTAGCTTCATAACCTCCGTATAAAGTGCTTATGCTGACGTTCACCATATCCTAAAATAAAAATCATACAACAACAAACACTAGCAACTTGAGAACACACAACAAGGACAGTAATAGAACCCAGCTTTGTAAAATCATTAAAAGTACATTTTCGTGAAACAATGGAAGTCAATGGCGAATAAAAATACCGATCTGGTTCTGGCACATGAACGACGGATGATCTTTTGCCGAATGTCAGTGTGACAACTAAATATTAAAAGGTAAGGAAGCTACAGAGTTGAGGGTTTAAATGTCTCTTATTTTGTAAAACCATGTCATGGGAGTTTTGGTACCACGTTTCCCTGCTCACCTGTATTCAGCTCCCCAGCCTTTGACAAAGCTCATGCGGATAGTGCACATCCTAGTAAGCTGGTAGACAGCCTCAAAGCCCTGGTTGACTGACTGGGCGAGAAGGGCAGCAAATTCCTGGTTGTTGAAGATCTTTAGATTACAACCTGATGGAACACAGGGAGAGTGTTAGTGTGGGTCGTGCCTGTGGCCTCACTTGTAGACAGTTCATTTACCCAGGGAAGGGTTCAATCTTTTTCACAAGTTAAAACTATATGTTGCTGCAACTGAACAAAGGCCTTATTTATGTAAAGAGTACTTCTCATCAATACAGAACGGAAGATTGAGATAATGGGACTTGCAAAGGGCACTTGGTGATGTTTTAGAAAAGAGGGGGAAAAAAAGAATTCATATAAATGTATGCATATCATCATAAATATATGATTTAAACAATGTACAGTCAAGCGAGATTGAGATGCAATGCTATTAAAGCTGCAGTAGGTAGGACTTTAGAGCTATACATTTAGTGTAATTTGTTAGAAATGCCATAGACATCCGTCAGCTATCAGTGAGTGAAATGCTCTGTGAGAACATCTGGTCTGGTTGATAGCCCCTTCCTCTGTTAAAAGACTATTTTAATTTTTGCCCAACCAATCAGAGCCTCTTTTCCCTGATTGGGCCGGCGAATCCAGCTTGCCTGTCAATCACAGGAATGCATGCGCACACAGCTACAGCAGGTTTGTCAATGGCACTAATAGGGGCTCCAGAGGGAGGGAGCAGAGGAGGAGATTTGAACCCAACCAAGACATGCACACATAACAGCTGCTCAAGACAAGCTGACATGTCAAGCTGACAAGTCAAGCCAACAAGTTACGTAAACCCCACCTACCTGGAGGAATTTTACACACTGTTGCCGGGTGCCAGCCGTAGCGCTGGTTACAGTTTGGACTCTGAACAAAGATGGCGCTATCACTCAGACACTCTGCAAATACCTCCCCACCAATATAGTACAGTCTAACGCCTCTTCCTAAAGACAAAACACACATCAGAGCATTACAATTAATTATAACGTGCAACAGACATACAGGTATTTGTGCAAGTAGCAGGCTGCACACGATGTTATGTCTTGATAACAGTAATCCCATAACTGTTGTAGAAACACTGATGCACTTTTAAAAAGGAAATTTTACACGTACACTGGGCAAATGAAAGATGCGGTGGCTTTGAATTTGATCCCATTACTGCAATCAAGGAGGGAAATTAGTAGATAAACTTTGGTTGTTCCATACCTATGTGCCTCCGGGTCATTTCCACGGTGGCGTTCCTGTTGACATTAGACAACAGGCCCAGGCAGAAACGCTCAGAGTTGGAAGGGTCTGTGAAACCGTCCACTGTAAGCGAAGGCTGAGAGGCATGGAACGTCTCCCCAACGCGCTGGTTTAGCTCGTAGTAGGCTATCGAGCACCAGAAAGCAGGCTCAGAGTAGGTCACCGGCTGCAGGTCTATGGTGGGAGATCATGTCAGAGTTATGATAACATCTATCTAATTTTGGAGAAAGAATACTATGTTTGGCAGTTCGAGCAATATTGATTTTTTTAACTTATTCTTCAATTTAAAAAAAACTAAACAAAACACAGACAATGTACAAGTGCTGACTTATTGCATCTATAGATCTTAAAAATACATTTAAAAAAAATAAAACATTTCAAATTTTGCACTAATCAGTACCTACCCGTAACACAGTGGTGCAAATAAAATCACAAGTTTAGTGTATGGTTACACCCTTACTTCATTGACATTATCATAGCTGGGGATAACTAGGTGCATCTTACCCATGCTGTGGTTGACAGGTGACAGAGTGCCGGGGGACAACTCTGCAGGAGAACCTGATGGAGAAGAAACAGACCAGGGGGTGTTCATTTGAATTCGTTGATAAGACCAGTAGACCAGATACCATTCAGTCTTCAAAGTGCAATTTCTAAGTTACCACAATAAATAAACATTTGTTCAAATGAAGGGCACCAGTGATTTTTAAGAGAAGATCAGTTTTTGAACATTTCTGTAGCAGAACTTAAAACCTATTTCTAAGAATATGTCAGTATACCGTATATGGCTATGCTGTCGTTTTTCTTCCTTCCCTAAGGTTCACTAGTTATGTTGAATATTCCCTAAAGCACTAGAAGGACAAGGACACTAGTCTAGTGTACCTGTATCCATACTTTGATTCATATGTTGATCGCTGGCCTCTCCATCCTCACTGATGTAGCCCGGTGGAGGCGTTTCTGTAGTAATGATGTTAGGAGGGAGGGAAGTTTGTTGTAAGCTCAAAAATGAATTAATTAAAAATTGGGCAGCGGTACAGATAATGAGAACTGTGCAACAGGTGCATCAAAAACTTATCATGTTTCGATAAGTACTCAATGGATTTACAATTGTAATTGTTTTACCTGGTATATAATTGTTTGGAGGCTCGATTCCTGCAGGAAAGTTTGTATTTTCTGGTATGGAATGAGTGTAGTCATCCAGCGGGGGCAACTCTGTCAAGATTTCTGAGTGTCTTGGCACAAGAACAGGAGGCAGCACTAAAGTATTGGGCAGAAATGATTGCTATAAAAAAAGAAAATCGGTACAAGAAAAAGTAGCTACAATGTCAACACTTGTATTCATTTTAATAAAAAAAATAATAATAAAAAAAGTGTCACAACACCACCAGAACTTTGGTCAGCTTTGGTCAGGTTATTTCCAGTTTGTGTATACATGCATATAAACTGAGCAGAATTAAGATTTAATTAATAATTTTACGACTACTTAAAGTAAGACAAAAACACACGCACAACAAAAAAAGAAAGCAGACCCCACCCAACCCACCCTTCATCTAAATGAGTCTGGCTGGTTACACACACACACACACATTTTTTACATTTACAGCATTTAGCAGACGCTTTTATCCAAAGCGACTTACAATTAGTACATTTTACATGGAGCAGGTAGGGGTTAGGCATCTTGCTCAAGAATGCTTACCACCTCCGGGGTTTGAACCCACGACCTTCCGGCTGGGAGTCCAACACCCAGAACACTAGGCTATCCTGCCCCCTCACTATAACCTCATTACAGCAGTGATCTTTTGACTCACCTGGTGTCTCCACCCTCTGGTAATGGTAGGGGTTGATGCAGACTTCATCCTTCTTGAGGTGGAAGGCATACTCACAGGCCTCGATGGCACGCAGCTCGTGGTGGCTGTGAAGGTCTGGCCATCGCCACAAGCGGCAGTAGATAACATGGGGGAGTCCCTTCCTGTGGGAGACCTGCAGGCGCCCATCCAGGGATCTGATTGGACAGCAACCAGGAGATGGTGGTGAGCGAGGCGGGGGACATGCAGGTGAAGGGTGATGGCACACATGGGTAGGGATGCATCATTATGGACAGGTAGCAGACGCAGATGGGCATGAGATTGGGCGGGGTAGTGACGAGAACCAGAAGCAAAAATGTTCCCAATGTCTGTCTCCCCCCACACACTTTCCCACATTAAAGTTGTAGGCAACACCATACAATAGCAGAGGATAGTCACCTGGTTTGGTCAGGGTAGCTGTATAGGCCTGATGTATCCCACTGTTCTATCGTATTTGGTGTACTCAGTCCCCATATTTCAGAGCAATTGCTGTGCACAGAGAAAACAACAAAAACAAAAACAAAAAACAAATGATAAACATGGGACATGAATCATTCAGAAATAACAGTATGGATAATTTTAACTTTAAAAAGGCCTCTTTTATTGGAGTTTTATGAAAATGAACTTTAAATTCATTTTCAACTCAGCAAAAATCAAAAGATGGCAACTACAAATAAGAGAAGCCTTTTATTTTTTAAGTCAATGAAAAAACAAAACAAACATGGATTTCACTAAGACATGATGAGACTATTGGTGAGACAGAGCATTCATTAACAATTGTATCCAACACAGACAAAAACATTTTCACTACAGCTGTTCATGTCAGAGGCAGTGAACCTATCTGGAGATATTTAAACACTAAAGACACACACTGGGACAAAAGAGGGGGAAAAACAGAGGCGGCAACCTTGGAAAGAAGTACATTTCCATTTCAGACATTCTCAAAACATTTACAAAAAAATGTGAGGACAAAAAAAAAAAAAAAGTGAAATGAAGAATAATGAGAGAAGAGTTGCTTCTGAAGGAAAAGGATAAGAACAACCTACATGTGTAACATCAAAACAGATCAATGGCTAACCTAATTTTGCTTTGTAGTATACCTACTCACTAAGGCCACCACGCAAAATCAGATTTTAAGTTCTTAGCAAAAGGCAGAAACAAATATTTATGCCAGCTCTGCCATCCACTGGGCAATGTGAACATTTATTTGGTAATCAATGAAATGCTTAGGAAAAACAGTTGCTGGTAGGATAGACAAATTCACCAGCCAAAGCCACAATGTATGTAATGAGAATTACCCTCCCTGGCATTATTCTGAAATCACAGAAGTCCATTACAAAGCAATCAGCAATACATTTAATTCACATCAAGCTAGCCACTGTATCACACAGCAGTCCCCCACCTGGAACAGTTCTCAGGCGATAGTGATTGTCTAGCTCTCCGCAGACATCCAAACATCTGACGTGGTTCGACGCAATGGTGAGATTGAGTGTTCCCGGTGAACAAGAGTCTACGCAATCAAGGCTGGTTGATAAAGAGCTAAATCTTCTCACCCCTCACAACGCGTCCCTCGGCTGAGAGCAACTCACTTCTGCCCAACTGTCAGCAAGGCTACATACAAACAGGATGCCACGGGTTTGCACTTGCAATTCAGTTAGTCTAATCAAGAAATTTTAATAAATATATGGCCATTGTCTACTTGGGGCATGATGTTCCACGTTTTCTTCTTATTCAATGGCCTCAAATAGTTGTGTAAAACAAGCGCCCGTCTTGCCTAAGAGCTCTGTATAGACATTGAACCATTGTCAATTGACTTACCTGGGGATGGTGACACACTTTGTGTTGCAGTTCTGCATTGTGATCGCCTTCTCCAGCTCGTCCAGCTGGCCTGTCTTCTTCAGCTTCTTCACCAGGCTCTTCACCGCCTTCTCACACCACTTCTCCTCTTGTCCATTTTGCTCTCCGCTGCCCGCTCCACCCGGACCAGTAGCCGACTTCTTCCAGCCCAAGAGCCTTTTCACCACAGGCGGGGTGAAGGGTAAAATGGAGGACATCTTGGTGGGGCTAGCCGAGAGTCTCCAGACAAATAACAGTCACAAAGAGAGGCACAGGGGATCTGGAGGCACAGATTCTGGCCCTTGCTCTACTGTGGCCCCTCTATAGCCCAAGGAGTCACACGTTGGGGGCCAGAGCAGGCAGGATGTATGCAGGATAGATGGACACCTTGTGGGAAAGTCAAAACACATAAGACACACATTATAATACAAAACATAGCCGAGAGTGGGTACATATCCTTGCCAACACCCAAAGATCAGATCTAACAAAATGAGATAGCACTGGTGACAAATCAAAACAAATTAGAAGTTGAGTACAAACATGACATTGTTAGTTAACAACACTGATAACACAATAATACAATAGACGTTTTCCTATTGTATAATCTTGACCATTCGTAGTATTCACAGTCCACTTAATCTTTTTTTGACAAAATAAACAATGTTCGACATGTTGTCAAGTTTCCAAACACTGTTAGCAGCAAGCGTGCTATATCCTGTAGATGCAAACTTTAACCCGTAACTATGAATGCATGTGACGATTAAATACAATCAAACGGATATATTTGAACAGCGGAGTATTTCTGACAGCCCCCCGCTCCCCCAAACTAGCTTGACAAGTTAGCTGCAAGGCCGGCTGCTGGCTGTCTGAACTGGGGGCCTCACATCACAACAATAACTTACACTGCATAAAGTATATTGCGAAAGTATTTATCACTTATCACACATTAAAGATTAGTAACAAACATAACACGTTGGCTAAAGTATGATATCGGTTATCGCAGTGCATCTAGGGAGGCTTCCTTATCTTGCTAGGCCAGCTAATGTTAGCTTGACTGAGCTAGCTACCAAGCTTGTTATCAAAAAATCCTTTTGTTGTGATCCGCGGAATAACAATCAACTCTTACCACTTTGCTTACCAGCGTTAACCCGGCAAATAAATTTAAACAAATATGCTTAGTTATTTTCAAATTTGATCTAATTCTATTCAAATGTTGGATGTTTTAACTTTTATTAAAACATACACAAGCTATCGAACCGATGAAAACGAGTTAACGTTAGCATCTTTTCCACGGAACTCTTCCGAACTGAGATCTGGACCGCGTTAGCTTAGCTAGTCTCGCATAACACAAAACACAACACGCACTAAAGTCAGCATTGCAATAGTTACCCCAATCGTTACACTGTCGAGGTCCACTTTTACTGGCAAAAATGTGCACGTCTCAATAAACACCCAGATGGCATAAAATCTCTTAGTTGCTTTTTTAAATATATTGGCTAATTCTCTTGGATAAGGGAATTGTTGGCTCCTCTGAAGTTGCTACTTGTGTGCTACTGGAGCTACTTAGCACAGTTAGGTAGACTGTTAGAAAATGGTCAGACAAACATCCTAACGGCATAAGCCCGCCCCCAGAGACACAATTGGAGAACTTTCCCTAGGGCGACGACACATCATGTTAAGGATTGGTTGATTTTCGAAACAATCTTTATTTTTTATTAGACAGCATGGTTTATCTGTTGCTGGAAAAGGTTGGAAGCAGGAGAAATTCTATGCGTGTCAGTATTTCCATTATTTCCTAAAAGGCTTACAGATAGGCCAATACTTGCAAAAACTGTTGGTTAACCAGTTCAACTGTTGACAAATGTACTAATTTTAAGTCGCTTTGGATAAAAGCGTCTGCTAAATGCTGTAAATGTAAATGTAAATGCAATACATATCCTGTTCTGATAAAAGCCTAATATACGTATAGGATTTAACTATATGCCACAAGTTCGTAACATAATTTATATCTGGCCTATCCTCACGTAAGTACAAAATTATGTAGCCTACTTTATGTTCCAAATTACATACTGTTGGCGAATAGCTCCTCCCCCCACCAATAAACGCAATTAGTTTGCACTGACCACGCCACACCTGTCACCAATATAAGGTGCCATACTGAAAAAAGAATGTTTGGTCAGTTTTGGTTATGCTGCAAGCATGGCAGTATGTTTACTTTTATATGTGTTAATATTGCAGTTATCAGGGCCCTTGCAAGGTGATAACAGCTGCTTTATTTCTCCTTAAACATATAAGTAATAGTATAATTGAAATGGATTATTTACTTCTCCATCTATAACTGTGGTGTTAAGGACATGCCATGTCACAGGCTGGAACGTTAACCTTTTTAATTTAATTACTTTAATTTAATTACTTTTTTTCTTCCTTTCCTGTCCATATGATCCAAACAGTTTCAACCCAAACTGCTCCTTTGAAGTGTGGCCTGGGTTTTAAACTATGCACAGATGGCTCAGAGTGTATACTCTACAGCCACGTATGTGATGGAGAGCATGACTGCAAGGATGGTTCGGATGAAGAGGACTGTGCAATTGTGTGCAACAAAGGTAGGCTGACTACAAATGCGTCCACACATGGTGTATGGCAGTGTGCCTGTATCTGCCACAGTTGGTGTTTAACACTGTCAAAAATTTAGGGTAACTACTAGGTAATTTTTATTTCTTTTTTTTAAATATCCACTCTGCTTAAGTTGACCGATGTTGAATCAAATTGTTACAGTTTCAAACTCAGAATGACTTGGGAAATGCTACAGTTTAAATCCTACCAAACTACATTTACATTTACAGCATTTAGCAGACGCTTTTATCCAAAGCGACTTACAATTACATTGTTCTATTACATGGAGCAGCTAGGGGTTAGGCATCTTGCTCAAGGATGCTTACAGGTAGGCCGACTCTGAGACTTGAACCCACGACCTTCCGGCTGGGAGTCCAACACCCAGATCACTAGACTATCCTGCCCGCAACTATCGCCCCTTCATGTGTTTTTAAATTACAGTCTTCTGGTTGTCTTAGTGCGTCGGAAAGTTCCCAAACATACATTTTTGTAAAATGACAAAGTGCTGTGTGTAAATACTAATGACATGTTGATTTGAGCCTAGTGGCTGTATGCTGTAGTCTACTTCTTGCCTGTTTGTCATGTGATGCTGTCCACCACACAGAGCAGTTCCAGTGTGCTCATGGGAAGAAGTGCATAGACCAAGGGCTGGTGTGCGACGGCATACCCCACTGTCAAGACCGCTCGGATGAACTGTCCTGTACTAAGGAGAATGTAGGGTGTGCTTATCTGTGTGACGACGAGAGCCGCTGTCTGCCGAGCAGCTTCCTGTGCGATGGAGAGAGGGACTGTTTAGATGGAACAGATGAGACCCACTGTGGTAGGTGTTAATATGCAGGGCTTACTGTCCAAGAGAGGAACTGAAGCCCTGTCAAGGCTGTGAAGTGTTTGGTCTAAATGATTGCAGTCGCACTCGATAGTGGCATAACAAACCAAATGGGCGTGATATTGAGGAGGGTAAAATGAAAATAAATTGTGCCTCTTCGCACAAGGGTGAAAAACTGAGTGAGCAGCTGAAACCCTGAAGATGTTGAAGACTAATTATGCCAAGTGTCAGATTATTATAACTTCATACCCCCCCCCCCCCAAACCCCACTGCATTAAAATGCATGCATTTCCTCCTATGCGTCAATTTGCTGATGTTCCCCCCCTAAATCAGAGGGTGAGGAGGTGGCCCCGGAGAAAAAGAAGGGGATGTCCACAGTCCCCACGCCTGCTGACAATGCAGGGTCTACTCCCTTCAACGCTACGTCAGCCCCCATGAGGTGTCCTATAGGTTCCAAAGCCTGCAGGGATAACACCGACTGTGTGCGCTACAACCACTTCTGTGATGGGGAAGTGGACTGCAAAGACGGCTCCGACGAGGATGAATGCTCATTAGTATGTGAAACTGGTAAGTGTGTGCAACAATAAATGCAAGAACGATGACAGACACCCCAACGGGCAAGTATGTACTACTGGACGTTATTGTGTATAACCGTTACAAGGGACTCGATGGCAAGTCAACTGGTTACGACACTGGCCAACAACACACTTGACAGACTGCTCAGAATCATGTGCCTTCCATTTTGTAGCCGCTTGGTTTCAGTTGCATTTGGTGGTGTTGTGATACTTTTGTCTGACTGCGAGAGAAACTGAGCTGGTCAAGGTTTATTGATGACGCAGGGTAGGGAGCAGATGCAGGACGTTACCGCAATGTCTTGCGATCAGTGCTCGACGCTTTGAACAAAGCGTTTTATACCCTTCATAACAGGCTACAGACACCCTCCCCGCTGTAAGGCCATCACACCTGGGCAGACCTTATCAAAAACCAACCCGAGGGGAGGACACATTGTGTGACCTTGGACACAAACTCCTCGGTGTGGGCCTCACACACTAGTATGCAAGGCCCCTGTGCGGGGGGGTGGCTGCCATAAAATCCCACATACCGCTTGGAAGTATCGTCCTCGCATAACAGTAAATGAATGAGGGCCCTATGCTCTGTGGGCGTCATGTGATGTCCTAATCCTTCCTGTTCCAGGCCAGTTCCAGTGTGCCCACGGGACCAAGTGCATAGACGAGGCACAGGTGTGCGATGGCATCTCCCAGTGTCAGGACCGCTCTGATGAGCTAGAGTGTGCCAAGCTGGCAGACAGCTGCGCTCACCAGTGTGACAAGAGCCACTGTCTGCCAGTCAGCTTCCTCTGTGACGGGGAGAGGGACTGTTTAGACGGCAGCGACGAGGCTAACTGTGGTACGCTAACATGGAGGAAGCGCATGGCCTCTACCCATATGCTTCCTAATATAGTTGTTTATTAGACTATGTACTTCATTCAGCAGGCCTACTTTAGGTGAGCAGTTCTAAAACCTTTTGACCAATAAGCCCCAGTAAGACTCACTGAAAAATATAACACGAAATACAGTGACTCTCAAATGTATACTCTTTATGCCTTTTTTGATGACACTATATATTAAAAAGAACAGTAACATGGATGCTCAAAATCTATAAAGTGACGTAGGGTCTTCATCTTGAAACGAGGGAAGCAAGATTTGTAATCCCCAATACAAGATGAATGCACTATTTTTGCAGTGAACGTCCAGTTGGTGTTGCGTTGGCACAATAATCTTGTTTGCTCTAGCTGAAAAGATCTGCAGTACCAGCGAGTTCAAGTGCACCAGTGGCCAGTGTGTCTCGGCCAGCATACGCTGCGACGGCCATTCAGACTGCTGGGATCGCTCGGACGAGGAGGGCTGCACGGAGTCACCAGTATGCCCGACCAAGCACCGCTGCCTGCAGAGCAAAGAGTGTCTTGTGCAAGAGTGGATCTGTGACGGAGACAAAGACTGCGAAGATGGCATGGACGAAAAGGTGTGCCTCATTAAGGACTCATTACAGGGGGTAGGATAGTCTAGTGGTCTAGGTGTTGGACTCCCAGCTGGAAGGTCGTGGGTTCGAGCAGAGTTGGCCTACCTGCAAGTATCCTTGAGCAAGAGGCCTAACCCCTATCTGCTCCATGTAATGGCACCATGCAATTACATGGAGCAGATAGGGGTCTAATTGAGCTTTGCCACATAATATTTCAGTGTAGCCAGTAGATGTGTATAGATGTAAGCCATGGAGTACTAGGTCGGGACATGGAAAGTAGCAGTTGGGCAGATAAAATATTTATTTCCCCCCCAGGATTGTCCTGCGATTGTGGTAAAGTGTGGGGCATTCCAGTGGCCCTGTGCCTCAAAGACAGAGTGCATCCCCACACAGTGGAAGTGTGACGGCACAAAGGATTGTGGTGATGGAAGTGACGAGTCAGGATGTAGGTACTCTATTCATGCAGGAGACTATCACATGACTCCGAACATACAGCGCGCGGGGGGTAACGTGTTCGTATTTACGCACCCCTCAGGCGGAGCAGCGACATGCCACTCTCACCAGTTCCAATGTGGCAGTCAGGAGTGCTTGGCTGCAGCCCTGGTGTGTAACGGGATCATGAACTGCGCTGACGTCTCCGACGAGGGAGGCAGCTGCCATACGAAGTGCCTAGATGCTTCCAACTGCTCTCAGACCTGCTACAGCACGCCACAGGGCGCTGTGAGTATCCCACTTATTACACAATGGGAGATGTTTTTTTCTTTTCCTTTTTTCTCCTACTTGAGCGTAACTGCAGGGTGCGGAAAATATCTGGATTGGGGAAAATGAGTCTATTCTCTTGCTTCACTACAAACATACTAGGCTTGTGGAAATGTAAAAAGTGTGTATTCATAAGTCTGTGTAACATGAAACTTTGATTCAAATACTAGATTTGAATGACCCCCACCCAAAAGAACGGCATCCTGCCACCCCTCAGGGTGTACCAAACTTCAGTGTTAGGCCTTGTGTGCATTTTATTGTGTGCTTTTGTACTGGCTTTTATTTTTGTGACTGTAGAAGTGTGGCTGTGAAGCTGGCTTTCTCCTGCTGGAGGACGGGGTAACCTGCATCGATATTGACGAATGCGAAGCCCAAAACCCAGGCGTGTGCAGTCACCTGTGCATCAACGCTCCAGGGTCCTACCAGTGTCAGTGCCACACCGGGTACATCATGGTGGCTGGGCAGCACTGCAAGAGCACTGGTAAATGAAGTGTGGGGACTGAATTACCTCCAAGGCGCTTAATTGGCTAAGCGCTTGGTTGGGGCCGTTTGGCCGACCCCGCATATTTTGTGGCAATTGGAGGGTATTCTCGGGTATTAATGTAAAAACTACATATGGAAATGCAGTCTATAATGGAATGTTTTAAAATACTTAAAATTGTCTAACCCTACCCAATACCACTCAGTGGGTTAACCCCCACTTTGAGTGAAAGAGAGCCCATGGAACATTTCTGATGTTCCATTCCTTATCAGGTGAGCCAGTCTTGTTGGCGTCAGTCCAAAGCGACCTCTTCCTGTTGGGTCTGCACAGCGGCAGCCTGAATGTGCTGCTATCTTCTGCCAAGAAGGCCATCCTGTCTGTGGACTATGACTGGAAGGAGCAGAAAGTCTACTGGGTCAGCCTGGATTCAGAGGGCATAATGTGGTCCTCACTGGACCAGAAGACCAAGGGTACCCTTGTCAGAGGTTAGTAACGTAATTTTTATATAGCAGTTTATCACATTAAAGTCTCAAAGGGCTGCTCAGGCCCACATTTAACATGGAGATGAATGACACCCCCTGTACCGGATCCTCCTATTGGGCAAGGAAAACCTCCCCCCCCCCCAAAAAACACTCGCGCCAAAAGATGGCAGAAACTTTGGGAAAGGGCCGCAGGAAAAGGAGTCAACCATTCCAGGACGTTTAGGATGCAATAGATGCTGAGTGTGCCAGTTGAGCCAGTTGAGGTGGTTTGGGCATCTGGTAAGGATGCCCCCTGGGCGCCTCACTAGGGAGGTGTTCCAGGCACATCCAGCTGGGAGGAGGCCTCAGGGAAGACCCAGGACTATATCTCCAACCTGGCCTGGGAACGCCTCGGGATCCCCCAGTCGGAGCTGGTTAATGTGGCTCGGGAAAGGGAAGTTTGGGGCTCCCTGCTGGAGCTGCTCCCCCCGCGACCCGATTTCGGAAAAGCGGACGACGATGAGTGAGTGAGTAGATGCTGAGTGGGCAGCAACAATTGGCTTTAGCAGTAAGCTTTCTGATACAATTCTGGAGCCTGGTGGGGTTTATGATTAGCGACTCAGCTAAAAATGAGTGCGTGCCAAGCACTGTCTGCTGTTCATTACAAAGTCCTCCCCTCAATAAGGCGGTCTAATCTGCAAGAATTACTCCTGCAATCTGTTGTACTGGTCCTGTATGGATGCTATGCTCCAAAAGGTCCTTCCATATACCCAGGCTTCATCCACTGTATGAAGATGACTCTGAATCCAGTGGTGCGTGGCTCTGTGGTTGCAATGCATTTGCAACTGGAAAACCTTTAATCCAGGAACGGTCTTTAACCACTAACCCATCGCGTCCCATAGGTGTCGGGTCAGATTCAGTGGCTGTGGACTGGCTTGGTAGAAATCTGTATTGGATCGATGGGGTCAAAAGTGAGATTGTTGCTGCCAAACTGACCCCTGCCACCAAACGTATGGACCACTGCGTGATCCTTGATGAAGACTTGGACCAGCCTCGCGCCCTGGCACTGCTGCCACAAAAGGGGTACTATGCAGCTCTGACTGACCTACCTAATTTCACTATACACCAACTTTAACGGCACTTTATAATGTCAATGTGTTTGCTTTATTTTCCTGAATGTCATCCATCCCAGGTTGATGTTCTGGACAGATATCGGAAATGTTGCTAAGATTGAGAGGGCTGGAATGGACGGCTTGGAAAGGCGGGCAATAGTCAGCGCCAGCCTGGGCTGGCCAGGGGGCATGGCTGTGGACGCAATTTCCAACAGAGTTTACTGGACGGACGAGAGGCTGAAGGCGATTGGATCTGCCACGCTGGAAGGAGATGATGTCAAGGTGAACAAGGAAATTGTGCCGTCTCTATTTGAGATGAAGCTCAGATTTTCTTTCTATTAGGAGGGTTGTTGGATGGTGTTGGAAGTGACTATTTCTTGAAAAACTTTAATTTCACATTTAGTGACCTGTAACTGCTTTATTGTAAATCTATTGTCTAACGTGCCCATTTCCAACATGATTGCACAAAGACATGGTTTCACATAAAAATGTGTGGGGATTTTCTTCTGGTCTCTACTTGACCGTGAAGATATGGTTAAACATGCGATGGTGGGAGACCAGATATTAACTGTCCAGACTGACATGCTGATGCCAGGTTTGTCTCTGGTGTGTGTTGTGACACTGTATTCTGTCCAGATTTTACAGATGAAGGAAACGACAAACCCCTTCTCTCTGGCAGTGTTCAATGACATGATTTACTGGTCAGATGCCAAGAAGCGAACCGTGCAGGCTGCCAATAAGGTCACTGGCAAGAACCACCAGGTCCTGATGAAGAGGCTGAGACAACCATTCGGCGTTAAGGCAAGAGCCTGATGGTTTAAGACTGGTTAGGTACTTTCTTGGAAGTACCTAACCAGTTGGTCTGCTGGTTTACGGTTTAAGTCTTTCTTGCTAAAGAAATACACTTGCTAGAGAACTTGCAGCAAAATGTGGTCCAGGTGAAGATGTCAGAATGATCCGTTAATACTCGATAGTGTGCCTTTTGTTGCAGATTATACACCCATTGCTACAGAAAGGCACCAAGAGCCCCTGTGCCAAGTTGCACTGTTCTCATGTGTGCGTCTTGGCCCAAGGGCTCAAGGCTGTGTGCAGATGTCCCCGTGGGCTGCTTCTGGCTGAAGATGGCTTGACCTGCTCCAGCCTGGTTAACTCTGCCTTCCTGCTGATGCCTTCTCTGTCCACCGTCACTCGGGTTAGTTTTGTTGTAATCCCTGTTTTGAAGGGGGAAAACCATAGGATATTTCTGCTGCTAATGGACTCTATAGATATTAACAGGTACTATGCTTTTATGAACCTTTTTTGTGTGCAGATCTACCTCCCGGCTCAAAACGCTGCAATGGAGCTGAAGGAGTGGCCAGAACACCTGACTCTGCAGCTGCCCAATGTCACCGGGGCGGCCATGTTGGATTACAGCCTGCGCGATCACACCTTATTCCTGATCGACGCCGGCACCGCTTCCCTCTACCGCTTCAAGCTAAAGGAGAAGCAGCTGTCGCCCCACGGGCAGCTCCTCCAGCTCCTGGGCGACGCGTTCACTGCCATGGCTCTGGACTGGGTGACGCTCAACGTCTACTGGAGCAGCGCCAAGCAGCCGCGGCTGCAGGCCACGTCAGCCGGCGGCGCGCACACTGCGGTCCTGATCAAGGAGGACATCGGCAGTCTGCGGTCCATCGCCCTCCACCCCCCCAGTGGGCGCGTTTGTTTCATTAACGCGGGCGTGCAGGACAGAGGGACCCGGGCAGCGGTGGAGTGCGCCCACATGGATGGCACCGAGCGGGGTGTGGTGTGGAATGACTCGGCACAGCCCACGTCGCTGGTCTTCTCCAATAATGGGGAGGAAGTCTACTGGGCCGACATGGGTAACTGACGTGACGCCTTGCCTCACTACATCATACAATGGACACCCTGTTTGAGACTAAATATCTACACTAATGCTTCCAATCACCTTCCACTTTTTAATGTTTAGCTTTAAGTTATCCTTGTTTAACCCAAAAACCCCCCCCCCCCCCCTCCCAGGTTCAGGTGTTGTCTCCACGGTCCTGGTTGATGGCTCGGGATACAAAGAATTCAAGGTTGGCCAAGGCCTGACTGCCCTGGCTCAGTGTGACGACATGCTCCTCTGGCTGACAGTCAATGGTAATAAATAGGGTTTTGTATTCAACAATCGGCAACTCTTTTTGTTTAACCAGCTAAATACTGGACTACTACATGTAATGCAAGACCATCCCCAGCAGGGGACAATGTTTGGCAATATATGCAATCTCATTTAAAGGACTGAAGTGAGATCATTTTGCCGATTAGATCTCTTCTGAGATTGAAGAGGGCAGATCTAATCAGTGAAATTATGTTTGGCCTAAAATGTTGTTTTTGCACGCCTCATCTACTGGAAAAAAACCTCTTCTATATTGGTGGGGTCCACTTTCTCTTCAGAGAAGTCCCAAGTGTGGTATAGAGATGGACAGCAGCAGAACAAGCTGTGGTTTGAAGTCGGCACAGCAGCGGTCAGCTTGAAGGCGTACAGCAATGCACGTCAGACAGGTGTGTAGAACGGCCCCATGTCAGTGTTTAAGAGCAAGAAGGGGTTAGGCATCGTGCTCCATGATGAATTGTACCCAGCACCGTTAAGCTGGGACCACTAGGCTAGCGTGCCCTTAACGTTAACATTGTATGCTGACGTGTCACTCTTCTTCTGCTAGGTTCCAGTCGGTGCACCGTAAACAATGGTGACTGCCAACACTTGTGCCTGGCCACCCCGGGGGGTCGGACATGCAAGTGCGCCCATGACCACGTGTTGGTCAACGGCACCCGCTGTGCCCCAGAGCAGCGCTGCCCCGCTGGCAGCAGGCCCTGTCTGGACGGTGTTTCCTGTCAGCCTCGCGAGAAGTTCTGCAACCGCCACGCCGACTGCCCTGACCATTCAGACGAGAACTGCGAGTCACTTTACCCACACAGAAATGCCATTGCTTCTGTATTTTACCTGCCTAGGCACAATGCTATGTTGGCAATGTGTTCCGCATCTAGTCTAAGATGTGTTGCACTTTGAACGTTGTAGGCCCCGCCAACAAGGTAGTGACTGAATATTGGTGCACTGTTGCCTTGCCCTTGTCTTAGGTGTTTATCTGAAGGTGGGACCAGGATCGCTGGCCATTGCTCTCACACAGCCTCCCAGGTAGAGGAGTGTCTATAGTAGTATAGAGACCATTATTAACGGTGAAGGTTATGAAATCCTCACGTTGCTTCCACCTGCTTCCAGGTCATCATCACGCACTCCCCCTTCACACCACCACGAACACAACAGCACCTTCCTGAACGCCAGTAGCGGCCTGCGGAACCTGGACGCCCAGAGCTGCAGAGAGAGCCACTGCAGTGGCAACGGAGACTGTGTGGGAAGCGACGGGGAAGTAATCTGCGCATGTTCCCTGGGCTACCATGGGGACGCCTGCGAGGATCACCTGCTGAAGACCACAAAGGGCCCCATCGTGTACGGGGCCGGAGCCCTCTTTGGCGCAATGGTGCTCGCTGGCTTTGTGATCGCGGTGGTTAAGAGGAGGAATGCCAAGATAAGGTTTTCATTTCTTCTCTCTAACAGGAAACCCTCTCACTTGATGCAGTATAGTGAAAGAGGATCTTGTTTAGACATGCCTCCTTTCAACAAAATGCATTGTGAATAGTTGACATTTAAAAACTATACATTTGCATTTCCTCCTCAGGAAAGCTAGCCATGCAGCAAATGGGAATATGTCTGAACTTGAAATCAAAGAGACTGTCCCTGCTACCCAGTCTGCAGAAAGTGCCACAGAGCTGACAGAGGTAGGCTTACCAAAAATAACTCTAGCGTCACGTTTTTTTTTTCCAAGCATTATTCTTGTGTGAAAGAAAATTGTCTTTGTCCTCCTTGCAGGAAGTGGCTTCCTCTGTGGCATAAGGATGATTTATGTGCAGCTTATTTGTTTCTGTGAAATAAACATGTTGCATTTTGTCTTTCTCTCCCAGTGGACTTATGTTGGCACTTATTATACCAATTTTCTCTCCAAATAGTGTACAATGAATTGTGTTTGTACCTAGATGACTACAAATCAGTCTGTTCTGATTTCTCAACCTTTGATATGGACCAAAGCATACATTACAGTGTACTATTGCAGTGTCTTTAATTTCCAAAGGTAACAAGTGGTCTTGCAACACTCGTTTTTAATATTTATATTGCAAACCTAATGTTTAACTACTCTACCATCAAATGTTTTCCATTAACATTGAATACTGAATCTTGGGGATAATTTGCTTAAGGCAATAAATGCAATGTTAAAACCCCATGCCAGAAACTTTGACTATAATGTTGAGGGTGTGTAGCATAATGGAGGTTTTATTTACAAAACCTACTAATGAACACTACAAATGTCAGTAATAATTGCAGGTCTGATATGGATAACCCTGCATTGTCTACAGTATGACAATGAGAGCAGTTATCTTGGGCTGAGTACAATTCTTTATCAGTTCATTTCCCCCTCAACATGCCAACAATACCATGAAGACAGTTAGTTGGGGCCATTCTTTTCAGACCTGATCAGATTGACGGGGACTATAACAGACTATCAATGACTTCTGTCATTGAAAACCACTCAAAGTCTCCCAATCACACATCACCTGCTTGGTACCACAGGTCTGGCTGTGCCATTTATGTTGGCTAGAGAAGGCCTCACTGGACGTGTCACTGCAATAAACAGATTTTCAGAACAAACTAAAGTTTTTTCTTTCTTTCTACTTCACCTCCTTTGTCTCCATATAGAGGGATTGAAGTCTTCCTGCATCTCTCCTTTTTTTTTATTTTTTTATTTTTTTTTCCCAGGCAATGCTCAACTGTTCCGACTACCCTCAACTCTTGATGCCCAAGCTGCATGTGCAAACTCTGGTTTCCTGTGAAATAAACACTATATTCTGTAGGGCAAAGTCCAGCCCTAGGGCCTGTGCCAGGTCAGACTGAGGTTAGGTTTATATACCAGTCTGGAGCTGCCTGCTTTAGCATCAGTGCAGGAATTGTCCCAAATGGTTACACTGCAAGTAGAGGAAATCCCCAACTGTGAATTATCTCTCAATTTGAATCTAATCAGGGGTCTTTAATCCTGTTTCTGACAGTGGCAGGACCCCAACACTGGAACAGAGATGTTTCTTACAGGCTATTGTAATGCACTCTACTCCAACTGGTTGGAGAAAGGCAATGGCGATTATGGCATTTATGGGCATTCTTGACCCATACATGTCTTACCATTGTATTCCTGTTGGCTTTACTGTTACTTAGGAACTACGTTTTATGCTGACTGCATTGTAATTTGAGTTGCAGAGAGTAATAACCTCTAGTTATTATTCCTGTTTGGATAGATTATCTTCATATGATTCCTTTAAAGAGAAGATTGCTTGATTTAAAATAAACAAAGAATTCTTAATTATCATATGTGGCATTTTTCAAAAATAATTCTCTTTCAATGTAGTGAGAGTAGCAGACATGGGCTTTGGCCTGGGTTAGACGATATAATGGTATGCATTTGAATGGCCAATATGAAATTCCTTATTCATTGTCTAGACTTAAACCACAAAAACATGTTTACTTTTCCTATGACTGCGACTACATTTACTGTACTTGCTCTCTTATTATCCTATGTAAGTACTTTTCAGCCTCTAATTTCTATAAATCTTCTCTTAAGAATTTTTGTCTTATCTGTTAATTTTGACAAGTATACATTGCTGTCGGAAGGAACCAGATGATGAATTATTGCGGCTTTTTTGTAGCCACACATTTCAGCAGGCATATAAAAGTAAGCGCAGTGGAAACATCCTAACGTAATACAGGGAAAATTTTGAGAAGTCATCCAAACAAGCTTAGATGACACATCAGGTCGGTCTTGTCTGAGAATTTGTTTGGCGGCATCTCTATAGGAATAAAAGGGATACAAGCTTTCAAGGTAGGTGTAATGCTTAAAATGCCATAATTTTGTCATTTTGTTTATTGATATGACGGATGGGATAGATGCCTCATTTTGGAACAAAGCTCTAAATTGGGTGTGTTTGCCAAATTAAAAAAGCAAATCTGCTTAATACTTGAAATTGTACTCATTGTAAGTTGCTTTGGATAAAAGATATATAACCTAGTTGTATTTATCACCTTTTAAGGCCTTGAATATGTATGATGAAAAGAAATTCTACTGCACTTAAAAGAGTAAAACAAGAAAAGTGTGCTGCTTAGGGTAGAAAATATAAATATTTGACTTTCTTTCAGCAAATAAGAGACCATGAAGATTCTACGAATAACATTTTGTGTTTTCCTCGTGTTGAGTGCAGCAGTCTCAACCCCTGTAAGTACCTCCGTCTTGCATACTCTAAAATCTATATAATTGTGTATATTCAAATTAGTATTCCTTATAATATGATATTAATGAATATATATATATATATATAAAATAATATGAATACAGGTCTATCTATCGGGGGTTGCAGAATCGTCCGACGCAAATGAATCCAACTCCTCTGAGGAGATGTCCACCCAAGCAGAGGAAGAGATTGAGCCAAGTGAGCAGCCAGACCTGGTCGAGACAGACGTAGGCAATGTCACGGAGGAGGCTGATGCCCCGGGCACTGCGGTTCCTCTCCTTCCTACAGAAACCCCAACCCCTTTAATCCTAGACACAAACACCTCACCCATGCCACATACTGTGGGCCCTCAAATCATCACTGATATTGACCCACTGCCATTCCCAGATCAGAACGAACCTTCACAAACCCCCTTTGGTAAAGATGTTTCTCTGGACATGCCAGAGTCTGACTTGTCGCAAGACACTATAAATACTGAGGTTGCACAGGCTTTGCCGGATACAGTTGGTGCACAGAACCCAGAGTTTACTGAAACTCACTCTGGTATTTGTAATGATGGCACTAGAATACATCAACCACAAACGTCAATCACCACAGACCGACTTGTCCCCCAGGGGACTGCCATCACCGAGTTTCCTGTCATCATGCCAACACCACCCTTTATAGACACTCCCCAGCCGATCTTAACCAGGACCACAGATGTTGTGGCCAGCATTCCAGTCTGTTTTAATGTGCAGGTGACACGCTATGAGCGTGGACCACCTAGAGGAGATAGCATTTAACTCTACTAATAACCTGCTTACAGCCTATACTTTTGTTTTCACTACAATATTGACTTATGGTTGTATACGCTTTTGCTCTATCTTGTGTTTTACCTAGCTTATGTTTTTGGAGGTTTGATTTAGAGTTTAGTGTAGTTCCTAGTGCTATTGTCAGCTAATATAAGAATAATTATCAGCATCTAGACATGTTCTGGGAAAGTAGGTTTTATTAACCAAATTTCTTTAGTTATAGTGGTAATTACATTCGTTGCAATGTAATTACATACTTTTAGCAAGCCACATAGCCACAACTTGACTTAAACAGCACAAATGTATTAATCTGTAGAGTCGCTGAACATTAAAATGTCTAAGAAATAAGTGTGTCTTGATGATCTTATACCTTTAATAACAGTGGTCTACAAATGTGGTATTGTCACTACAAACGTCACCGAAACAATATTTATGTGTATTTCCTTTTTTTTTCTTTTAAATTGAGACTATTTTATATGGATATGACAATTCGGTTATTAGACCTTACTGTAGGAACTTGAAAGTACTAATCTGGCAATATTAATTTTATTAATTCAAAATAATCAATAGTTTGAAAGTAAGGGTGATAATAGATTGTAGATCATTACATTTAAATACATATTGGATCAACATTACCATCATACATTTCCCTTTACCTGAGTTTTACAAAAGACAAAACCCGTTTCCACAACAAAGAGTGTGGTCATATTGTAGTTCCACTGGTTAGCTTCAGACAAACCGTTGGTAGAATACAGCTGACAACTACATAGCATCTATTAGAAGCCACAGCATCAAAAATGGAAAACACTGTTCATAAAAGGACCCAGTTGCTATGTCTTGCAGAAATCACCTAATTGCCACTAGAGGATTGCCACTTGCTCGTCTATATAATTCCCAGATCCAGCCATGATTAACCTAGTTCACTTTCCACAGTTGAATTTAGCCTTTAGGTTTGCCTAAATAGGAAAACCTTTAAGTTTTCAAGCACGTAAAGCCAGCAGTCAAAAAATAATGAAACGCAAACAAATAAAAATAATGAGGATGTAATTGAGTTGCAAGACCAATTCCCACTAATATTTATTATCGTTATTATTATTATTGCCAACCATTTACTGAGGGAAGTCAGAAAATGAAACATATTGCATGCATACAGACAGTTATTATAAGGCCTTCCTTAGGATCGCCTGTTTGGGCGAATAATAAGGTAAACTGGTTTTGATCAAATCAAAAATCGAATTCTACTTAACATGTTAAGTCCTATTTAGGACCAGTTTAGCTGACCCCAATAAGTGTTGTTCAATGGTTTACTGGTGTCAGTTAACTGAAAACATTTGGAACATCTCACGATAGTACTTCATGATGATTAACAGTTTGGTAAAAGTCCACCTTATTTCACTTGTCTGAAGAAGCAGGATAGGATCTTATAAAGTAATGTACAATGTCTCACGGAAAACACTGAGATGTCATTTGTAACCTCTGTATTGTGTTTGCCGAGGCTGTGAGCCTTGCACTTCCTTCTATTGTTTCCAGTAATGTTGGTCAACTGGGAGTGTAAACATAACTACTAGTACAGTGGTTCTCAAAAGTGGTGGTTGGGTCTTGAAGGGCCACAAGATTACTTCCAAGATTTTGAGATGTTTGTAGGTGCTGTTGTGATTTCAATACATAAATATTAATATATTTAATATCACATCAACTTTATATATTTTGTCATTTCGTTATTGTCTTAGCCAGGGCATACGACTAAAAATAGCACAAATAGCTCTTAGAATTGAGCCACTCCTATTTGGGGGGTCATGGGACCAAATCAACACACTACTAGTACATTAAATGTCACTCAGGTTGAGGCGGCTGATCTGCTTCCACGTCCGTTTCCGCCTCGGCCTCCATGTCCGGCTCCTGTTGTGGAGGCTGCTGGATGAGGCCCCCATCCTGAGCCGTGTTGTAGGACCCGCAGCCGCTGCACTTCATCCCCAGGACGTGAAAAGGCACCGTGCAGTGGGTCTGGCAGTCGTTGCATATAATCTATAAACCAGGCCAAAGGAAAGTAATAAATTAACTTGCTTACGGCAAACATAGCTTTCAAACAGATAATCTGTAATGTGAAGTGTGTACATTCTGAAAGCAACCAGTTTACAAGGCATCTCAACTCTCCATCATCCAATTAAAATAAAAAGGCACAAAATGGACCCATCAATAAACAACTATGAAACCCTGACACTTTAATATATATATATATATATATATGCAGTGGCGTTTACACCAGACCTTCACAGTGGCGTCCTGGTATTCAGTGGGCATTGGTGACTGGGCGATCTCTTTGTCTATCTGACTCCAGTGGTCTTCCATGTCCCAGGCAGAGTGCATGCACAGAGGGCAGCGATACGCACTGACGGAAAGACAAAGACACTTTCTCTATTAACACTTTCTCTATTATAGCATGTATTTCAGTTACGATTAAATACTTAATAGATCATCGTTAGCCATGAACCTTTTCATTTAAAAGAAACCCTTATTTGTTTTAGTTTTTTTGCTTTTGACAGAATGGTAGACATTCTGACAGAAACTTACTTTAAGCTTACTTTAAGCATAAATGTAAACAATGTCATTAAAAATTCATTCTAAATTATTATAATTATAATTATAAATAAACATGATGAAAAAAGATGACATACCCCGTTCCGACCATGTCACTGAAGCATGTTCTAAAGAGGAAAACATAAATATTAACTGTCTTTTTATAATGCACACCATCTTGAATGAATGTAATGTTGGATGATGCAGTACATTTTTAAAAAAGGTACACAATTTAGACACAATTATAACATAACAAAAGTGTAAAAACATAAAAATAATATGACATTATATTATGTTCCAATCCAACAGCCCTACAAAAATGTATACACTAGACAATAATGATTTCATACTTATGTAGAAGATGGCCACATGGGAGAACATGGGCTCCGATTCTGGAAGTGTGGATATCCTGAATTTAATAGAAAAAAATAATGGTACACATTAAACCCAGTGCGTCATCAGCATTCAACACATCCAGGACATGGCCATCTTATGTGTGTGTGTGTATATATATATGTGTTTTTCCATGGCTGTATATATTATATATAAATTTGCTGCTGAGTGATTTGAGTGACGCGTTTTATATGTGCTAGAGTGATAACTTGCATGTAGCAAAATGCTTGATTGTCAAACACCAGTCTTATCCAGTGGGAATCTGTGCCTTTGACAAAACGCGCAAGTCTGCAACACGAGTTAATCACAGACCGTGGTAGGGGCGAATATTGAAAAATTAAATATTGAATATTGAAAATTAAAATTGGTTAGAAGTCCTTATTTGGACAGCCCGAAAATGACGTACGACTGGGCAGGTCTATAGACTATAACATGAGTGACAAAACCAAAGACCCTCCCAAATACCACTACAAGTGCATACAGGTAGAAAGATAAAACTGATGAAATATATATACTGTATATAATTAAGTAAGGATAGGATGTGGTGGTGAAATTGGTGAAAGTGGTGAAATTCTGCTGATACAATTGCACACCTAGGCTATAGCCGACTAAACTACAATTACCTCTGCAGTGCCAAGTGTTTTTCTAATAAATCACTCTCAGTTTAATCAATACCTTACCTCCATACACACTGGGCAGTTCTGTCTGGAAACATTTTCAACACACTAAAAGAAAAAGAGAACAATCGTACTTGATGATAAAAAGGTACAAGGGAAATCATTTGCTCATAAAATATGACACCCCATTTATTAAAAGGATTAACAGTCACCTTGTGGTTCCCCTGCAGATCCCTAGCTAAACAGAGATTGCACTTTTGACAATGGAAATACTTCTCCCTGGGCCCAATCCTGCAGGTGACCATACATAACAATCAATACAAGGCATCGGGATAAAGATAAAAGTCTACATTTTATATAAATATACAGATTGATGTATTATTATTTCTGTGTCAAAACACAAATGTGGGTGGCCAACCAACACACCATGAAACAAGCTTATGAAACATGCCACAGGTAAGTACCTACATGTAAACAAAACGAAATGATATATGCCAAAATCAACAATGAATCATTAGCACAAAAACAATTACTGTTAATTGTGTGAAAACTAACTGACAATGGCTTACAGATACAATGGAGCATTCCGACTTTCTGCAGCCGCTGTATGCGACATGTATTACCTGCTGGTGCTAAACAAATTGCCCACGAAGCTGTAAACTCAAAATGACAGCACTCCATGCCAGATCATCTCACCTGCATATCCCACAAGGCTGACAGTGGTACTGCTTTTTATCCTTGTCAAACAAGTGGCATACATCACAGTAATACTCTGCGAACGTCACTTGACACTGCTGGCAGCGCTGCTGTACCTACAAGCCAAATCGAATGTGAAATATAAGTTAAGATGTTAAAAAATAATGTCTAGATTGTCTAGATATTGATAACAGTTAATAATGATTACCTGTTGTACTGTCTGACAGTCAGAGCACTGCACTTCTGTGACCTTAAAGCGGTCCAGTTGATGGTCCTCCTTTGCGTCATGGCACAGTCGACATACGTACAGTTTGCCACAGCAAGGTGCCTGAAAGAATAGGCTACATTTTTATCCTAATAAAACTGTTGAGCTGTAGATCACTTCATGGTTTGTTTAAACGTATCCTAGCTAGCTAACCTAAGCTAACTAAAATTGTTGTTGATGTGTTAGCTGGCATGTGTCAGCCAGCCAGCAAGCACATGTAATATGTGCTTACTTAGAAAAAGCATAATAGTGAGCAAACATGTATATGTAGTCAAGTATAAATTATAGGGTTTTCTCACTTTCAACAAGCAGCTGCGCAAGTAGTGCTCACATCCAGCAGGGGAAGCCATTTCTATTTGAACGGGCATCTTGCCTTTTCTTCGTGGAATTCAGGATTAGTAGGCCTGTTGTGTAGTGCCATCTAGCGTCTGCCACCATCTACCGATTTCATTACCGTTTCACACGGGACAACCAATAATGAGAATGCTTTCATGTGCAGTATACTATTTATTTACAGTAGTAAAATGGTCAAACTCTGCATGAAACAATTTGAAATGCATAGCAAACACCAAGAACAGCACTAGTGTTTATGTGTGTCCTTAGAAGCTGCAGTAAAGTGGTATTGGTAATACTGTATGTAAATATAACTTATATTTTCATTAACTTTAAGCTCTTGGCCTTGAAAAAGAAAAATGTGTACATTTTTGGTCTAAGGTGACTGATGGTTACATCAAACTTTGTTGAATTGTAGATTACATAACTATATATTCAAACTCATAATGACATTTCAAAAGTATAAAAATACATCATTCTTCAATAGAAAACAAATGTCTTCAATTTGGACAATTTGAGTATTAAATACAAATAAATACAAAGATTCAGTGGGATAGAAATGAATGACTAATTTTAGAGTCATGTTTATAAATATCTTTGACATCTTACATTCAAGGTTTTACAGTGTCTTAATGGGGTTGCATACATTAAGATGCTATTGCTAACACATTGCTAACATAACCCCAACATTATATATAATCATTGGCTTCATCATTATTCAATAATTATTATATTTTGTGATGTATTTTCAATTGAAAATAGGTGAAAGTCAGTGAATGCAGTACTGCGCTACCAGTATTTACAAATCCTTGAATACAAAACCACATTTTCAACATATTTCAAATATAAATTGTTTTATATTGCACTTTTTACCTCATTCAACTAAAAACAAGCAGTTATAGTGCAATGCAAAAGAGATTAATGTAAATAAGTTAAAAAATGTACACACTGTTTTGAGTTGGTATAACAGCTCTTCGTGATTGGGGCTGAGGAGCGTTTTCAAAAAAATATGTTTTGTATCTTCCTTGACGCTCTTTTCGCAAATCTCACCTTCCCTCTATTCTTCATGTATGCTGTGTATTCACTGGACTTGAGTTTAGAGTAATAGTCTGAGAATTTGTTGAAGAGGATGGATATGGGCAGGCCGTTGAGAATGATCCCAAAAGAGATGCAGATGAAAGCAAACAGTCGACCCAGTATGGTTTCAGGATAGATGTCTCCATAGCCCACAGTGGAGATGCTGACCTGCAAGTACAATACATTGACATGCAGGACAATATTTAGTATTTAGTCAACCTCAACACCCAGTAAATTAACCATTCCTTTGCCTATCACACACACACGCACACACACACACACAGACACACACGCACGCACGCACACACACACACACACACACACACACACACACACACACACACACTCCGACACAGCATTGGCATATATTTGTTCCTCCTGTTTAAATGTATATTTATGTCTGTAGTTGGTGAATTCATTTAGATGAGTACACAGAACCACTGTGCTTTAGTGAGAACCCAGACAGAGTGGCTGGCACTCCTCTCTAAACCTCCTCCCACAACCAATGCTGAAATAGAAATAAAAAGTTGCGTTTCAAAATAAACATAAACAATGAGCTTGGGCGGAACTGGTGGGATCAGGGGGCAGTTGAACAAAATCAAGGAGTGTAGCTTTAACTCATTTTGTTGATTGTTTGTATTGCCTTTTTTATCTGTATAGTGCATTGTATCCCTTTTGACATGCATTTAATTGTGCCTGCCACTCCCCTTCTCATGTGAAGCACTTCCTTTTGGGGGTCAAGGGTCAACTAATACTTACAGCAGCCCACCACCATGCATGAGGAATGCTGGTGAAGTTGGTGTGTGGCATGTCATGCTCCACAGTGTACACCATGGCGGAGAAGCTGAAGATGCCCATGGCGATGAAGAGAAAGAGGCAGCCTACTTGCTGGTAACACTGGCGCAGAGTGAAGCCGAACGCCCGCAGACCCGTGGAGTGGCGTGCCAGCTTCAAGATACGGAAGATTCGCATCAGCCTCATGATTCTCAGCACCTGGCCGAGCTTTCCCACCTGCCCCACCGCCTGCAAGTCGGCCTCGTGCTTCATGTAATTCTCTTCATTATCGAAGAACTCCAGGATCAGCTGGAGATACTGGGGCAGGATCGCGATCAGGTCGACTGTGTTGAGCATGCTCTTGCTGAAGGCCGCGATGTCAGGCGTGGACACCAGACGCAACAGATACTCCATGGTGAAGAAAGCGATGCACAGTGACTCCACGTATTCACAGTAGGTCTTCCCACTAAGCTGACCTGTGGTGGTTATATACTGCATATCCTCCACCGTGTTGAGAGTCATGGCCACCAGGGAGACCAGGACAAACAGGCTGGAGGCCACAGCCATTATTTTGGCCAAGATGGAGGAGAAGGGCTTCTCCATCAGGTTCCAAATGACACAGCGCAGCTGGCCCATGAACATGTCCTCGAAGAGCTCTTCGTTCTCCTCGATCTCGACCTCGGCTTCCAGCTCCCGCTGGATCTTCAGCTGCTCGTTCAGATCGTCCTGCCGCTCCTCGAAGGAGATGCGGCAGCAGCGGTGGGTGTTTTTGATCCTCACCCCCCAGTAGTTGATCTCCTCCAGGAAGTTACGAGGGCACAGCTCGTCCTTGATCCACAGCACACCCGTCCTGTAGAAGTTGAAGATGCTGTGGAAGACGTCTGGGTCCCTGTCGAAGAAGTACTCGTTGTTGGACACCATGTAGTCGTCGCACAGGTCCAGCTTCATGTTGTGGTCTGTGTACGTGGCCAGCCGTCCTATTCTGGTTTTAGGGTATTTGGCAGCCATCCTGTAGGCTATCTGGTAGGGCTTCCCTCCTACATTTATGTTGATCATGTAGTTCTTCTTGAGAGCTGACAACCTCTCTCGTGAGGGACTGTGGGCCTGATTCTCATCTTCTTCATCCTCGTATTCTGCGTAAATGTCGTAGATATCCTTGCTCAGTTCCTGCATGGAGTTCCATGTCTTGAGGCAGCTGTCCTTGGCGAACGGAAGAATGCTTTCCTCTGAGGGTCTCCGGTCTGACCCAGTGACTTTGTAGTTTGGGAAGAGGCTTTGCCTCCTGTTGATCATACTGAGCATCTTGTTCGCCATCTCTGTGCCCTGGGCTACACAGCAGGCAACAGACTCAGATCAGCAGTACTGCCGTTTAATACCCCCCTTGCTTAGTACAGAGGACATGAGTACGATGCCTCATGGCCCCATTAATGTTGCTGACTGAGAGGATCCTCGTGCTTACAGGACAGCTAAATACTATTATCCCCTGTCGGGATGATGTGACGTCGGCTGCAGATCTCAAAGAATACCCCACATGAATTCACTGCATCTTAGTTACGTCGTTTTGTGAATTACAGTATAAAGACAATGTGAAATGTTACATTAATTCTCATCGGTGTATGTATGGTTGACAGTTTTATCTCCATAGATTACTCAACAGATGTCATTTGGGAATCTCACTGGAAAACAATACTGCATATCTCTACTTTTATCTCTTCATGTCATAATGTAGGTCCTTTGAGCAGAATCAGAAAAAGATGAGCAATTGCAAATTTTACATGGTCAACCTACAATGAATTGTTTGAACTTGTTTATAATGCTGTGTAATTCTGTAAGAAAAAAAGGGAAGAGATACATTAGAGGAAGAGGATAAAGCCTTTAAGTCCAGTATGGGCAGAGGGGTGGGAAGAGGCATGTTGCGCGTCATGCTACAGATGTGAGAGAGAAAAAAGATTCTTTATGTCAGATCTAGGCTACATTTTAAGTGGTGTGGTGAGGTATGTGCAGTACCTGCCTTGTATATCTAGTGGCGATTACGGCATGTCTGATTAACAATACAAAACTGTGTTAACTTAACTTAACATTTTTGCAAAGCCAGTGGATCACGAGATAACATCTTCTATGATGAGTTGAGCGGAAGATGCGAAACATCTCCCAGGCTCATTCCTCTGCAACGCACATATGGAGCGCCTCAGGCACAATGTCGACATCTCTGATTGAATAAAACATTTAGGACTTAGCTGGGAGCCTTAGTTGTGTCACTCTAACACAACTTTCAGAATTATGTTTATCAGGCAAGCACACGGAATGAAACATTGAGATCTGGATAATCTTGGCCATTTATAATGTGAAGGGACAATTGTTTCACTGTTTCAAAATAATCCCTGTTGATCCCTTGAGATCTATACAGTACATTACAATCTCTGATTCAAAGCTTTCAAAATATTAATTGTTGTAATTATATAATGTGATGATACTGATGATGAGATGAGATGAGATGGGATGCAGTTACTACATGGGCAACAGATGCACTCCATAACTTCAAGTTTGTTTCTACATTCTGTCTAATAATAAAGACACCAATCCAGTCCAAGTAGGCGTACATGAAGCATGGTGTTATTAATGTCTGTTTAACCCTCAGTCAATACCTGCATATTCCAAAATAAAGGCATAATGGATTAATAATAATCTAATAGGCTAACATGCAATTACTGGCTGTTTGACTGTATGATTATACTTAGTTATCAACTCTCTTATCAAAATCTCTAGTATCTTGTCACTGTTGTTTGCAAGATTAGTCCTATGAAAGCTGCTTAAAACCAAGCATGTAGGTTGTATTAATCATCCACAAACATGGTACCAATATGAGTCACAAGAGTATCGGACATCTGGCAATAATACCTCCTGCTGCACAAATTGTCCACACAGACTGTTCCTTACATGAGAAGTGTGCTTCCACTTTGACCTCCGCTCATGTTCTTATAGGCTACATGTAAAAATTAGTCATAATAATATGACTAGCATCTTGATGTTTTACACTTAACTCAATAGAACATTCATCTTAGTTAGACTACAGTAGTTTCAGCTGTCAGTGATAACTGCTTCCAAAATGTAATTGAAAAAGTCGCATTAATTAATGTTTTCCAGTGTAGCATGGTAGATTATGGTAAGTGTCATTCATTGGTTAATATACCAATACTTTTGTTATCATTAATTTGTATTTGCCTTGCTGCCCCCTCAGAAGTAGGGCAATTGACCACCTGACAGGCTTTTAGCTTTTACCTCTCCCAATACAGGCGGGCACTAAAAGGCACAGAAGAGGGCTCGACTGAGGGCCCTTTTGTTCCAGACACGGGTTACTCTGGTAGGAATTCCCATTGCGGTTATCACTTCTCTCTACCCAACCATGGACTCTAGGTTCTGGGAACACGCACCAGTGAGATATAGCTTAAGCAAAGCAAGCATATAAATCATGTAGCCTACGCTAACCGTTAACCTGGCTGTTAACATTTCTTTTTTAGACATTATATTTTTGCCTTTTCTTTTCTATTCTCTCATTTTCTCTTGTTTAAACCATTCACCAGTGTCTTTTCAATGTAGGGGACCCTCTTTTCATTATTGTTCGTTCTAGCCTTATTTTGATCCTAGTCTCTCTGTTTTCAGGGTATGGGTTATCAAATACAATGTTTTCTAAAATTCCATGTTTTCTGCTGTTTGCCCCATAATAATAATAATTAAAAACATGAAATCGACAGTAGTTTTACATGCTGCTTGTTAATTTAAAACAAGCAAACAAACAAAATATTGTATTAATAAATTAACCTAACATAAATAATGTGTGTCCAAATGGATTTAGATGGATTTTATGAATATACTGTAGTAATTTTAAAATTATTGCCATGTGTCTGCAAACGTTGCATATGGTTATATTTTATGTGTGTGGAAACTATACGATGATATCGCCGATGGACAAATAAGTTGTATGTTCCTGTAGATGCCGAAATAAGTTACAGTACCGTAGCCTACACTATATTTTCCATAAACTCACTATATCTTTTCTCACTAACTAAGCTTGACCAAAACCTTAGAATTCTCTATGATAAATATAAGCTGCAGAGTTGCCGACGTCACATGTTCTCCCACAATCCTCGGCGCTGTTAAAGTCACCTCTGTTGATGGTGTAGCAGGCATATTAGCCAGTGTTTGCAAGCTCTAAAACAATGGCCCCTCCAGTAGCAGTATCGCCTTTGATTAAGGTTTGTGAACATACATTTTTGCAACGTTAAAATGCAATTTTTAAGATACACATGCATTATGTGAACTATGTTTGCTAGCTGCCTAGCTATGCTGTTGGTTAGCTTACAACAAGCTAAGCGTGAATCCAATGAAGCACGCCAACAAACTCATGTAACGTTATGCGTGCAACAGTCTTTTCAAGTCCAAGCGAAGAAATGAGTACATGAATGCATCTGATATAATAAAACCATATTTAATTTCTTAATTAATAATAACTTAACTGTGTTAAGCAATCATACCTGGGAGACTGAACAGGCCTAGGCTGAAGATGAGAGTTTTAAAGTTAGTAATATGTATCTTCCATGTCATTACAGACAGCAAGGTATTCAGCTTTAATTGCTGGTATCATCTATGGCAAAAGGAGATATGGTAAGCTATGCTATACCAAAACGTGTCCTAATACTGCAAATGACCTCTTAGACTCTTAACAGGTTGTTTTAAAACTTTATTCCTGATCCTGCCAAGTTGGGCCATTTTAACCCCAGAGGCATACTTGACCGTGCATGACCTGTCAATTTGTTCTTGGCTCAATATCATTTTTTTCTCTCCAGTTTTATTGACAATTTTAACTTATCTCTACTGTAAAGCACAAAGTGCTTTACAGTAATACCCCCTCTAAAGGAGCTATATAAATAAACCTTAACTTACTTAATGCTTTATAAATATACAGATTTCAGGTTGTATTAGCCAACTGCCTTGTTTTGAAATTAATGGTAAAAAATATTACCAATAAACAGACGGGTAATATTTCTATTATAACTTTTTCAAAATAACCCCTCAGATGCACTGGCACCTATTGCTGCTGAGGAGAAGAGGGTTGAGGAGGAGGAGAAAAAGATTAGAGAAGAGAAAGAGCGCATTGCCAAGGCACTTGCAGAAGGTAAGCTTATCACCTGCTTTTTTTCAGGGTCCTGTTTAGACTAACCTTTTTATATTTTCAAATAAATTTTCAATTAGCTGTACTTATATTTTCTTGTATTATCTTATGTTGTGTTAGACTACTTTGGCGTATAGTTAAAGATTGAAAATGGGTTATTGTATCCTATGCTTAACAATTGAGCAATTAAGATATTAAACTCTCTCTTTTATCTTTGCAGCAAGTGAAGACACCATTCTGAAGTAAAGCTCTGGGTGCTATCTCTGTGCAGATCTCCATGTTCATGTGCAATTTCCAACCTTTTATTCCTTTGCGTTGGAGCAAAGGTCAATGTCTCCCACTGCCGCTGTTTTGTGACTCCCACTTCTTTCACTTGCTCCCTTTTCTGGATCACCAGACATAGTACTTGATAGTTACTTACATCTGATGTCAAATGAAATCCTATTTGGAATCAGCATTGTACTATATCAAATGCTACTGTACTGTAAGTTATTAACTTTCTTTGTACTCGAATAAATAGGCTACAAAACAACATGGTCATGTTTCTTTAGTTCGGTTAATATCCAAATTATAAAAATTTTATTTTCTCATAATTACTCACTTTATTTTACATTTACAGCATTTAGCAGATGCTTTTATCCAAAGAGACTTACAATCAGTACATTGGTCAACAGTTGAACTGGTTAACCACCAGTTATTGCAAGCAAGCAACATTCTCCAAGAATGACAGCATCATGTCATGGTTACTTCCCTTGCGCATTTTTCAGTATACATTACTCAATATATTCCTATTAAAATATCATTCAATCCCCAAAAGTAATTAATTGCCATCAACCTAAATACTGACAGTGCTTAATATTCTAAGAGCTGATCTAAAAGCAAAAAAGGGAAGAGGATTTTTTTTTTTTTGAAAGGATAGACAAGAGTATTGTTACAGAGGACTTCTGTTAGTGGGAGTGATATGAGGTAGAGAGGCCAGTGGATTTTATTGACATTCTTCAATAAAACAAACCCCAAAGTGAATAGGACTAAACCTTTAATTGCAGCAATGATATAATATTGTGACCTTTTTGTTGTAAACCTTTTAGATAAAGTGATAAACACTTGATGGCAGAAACTGTCTCACCATTTTTCTCATTAAAGACTGATGTTGAAAGCAAAAAGAGCAATTTCTCCTTGAGGAAGGTAAACATTATGGTGTGCTTTTACACGAGAGCCACATGAAAAATCCACACTACTAATGAACATCAGGCATCACATTTCCATTCCCAATGTTTTTCATTTGGTAACCACTCGGATGACCTGAAAAATTGCTGGGCAGGAAGAGAATGGTGCTGTCTGTTTTCCCATTTAAAGTCATTGATCATTTCCTGGTAAAAGCTAAATATGGGAATATTTTTTCCCAGAACTAAATTAGCCTTGTGGGAGGGAAGTGTTCCTGCAAGTGTCTTGTCTAACACATCTTGTTTTCAGATTGGAACAGACTATGAAGTGGTAATACTATAATACGTATTTTTAAACATACTGTGCTACTTGGCACTCACTTGTACATGATCAGACAAGGAATGTAGAGTAACAAAATAATATTAAATAGAGTCGACAATTACATTTTGGATTTATTTAGATACATTATGCTGAAAAGTTACAAAAGAAGCAATGTGATGCCGCCCCTGGTAAAGCTTTTAATATTGGATTCATTCTATTTCCGATTACATGTATTTTTTTAACCTCTTCCCCTGCAAAACGCATATGTGAAATATGCTATACATGATTGATTTCAACCCTCTGTTATGTTTCAGTTGTCTTACGGTATGTTACTTAACAGACAGGAACAGCTAAGACCTACCTGAATATTTTGTTTACAGTGCTTGACATGATTTTAAAGATCTTTGTACACAGTGCGACTGGCTTGATATGAGTCTGCAAAATAGCTTCAAACTATATGATTTATTAAAACCAACAAAAAAACCTAGACCACTAGACTATCCTGTATGTTTTTTAACAGGCAGATGAGAAATTAAGTTAATACCGTTAGCAAAAGGTGATCCACTCAGACTGAGTTTAACTTAGGAATGTGTGCATACTTTTGGGGGGCAATTACTTTTATAATTTTGATAGATCTGGATATTAGTGAATGTCACAGAATCTGGGTGACATCATAACAATTAATGTGAAAAGCAATGATTCTTTTATACAACCATAACAATGACATAACAACCATAACAAGGCTTGATTCACACTTGAGCTTCTAGTAAACTTTAACAAAACAATACCACCCCATCTCATAGTTCTTAATTTGCTGCATCTTACTGTAATGCCTTCTGAGCAGGAATCATTATGGAACAAAACTAAAGTGTTTTCATTGAGCCATGCAACTCACGTGCGACTAGTTGTCACGTATATTGTGCAGTGTGGACACATGGCTGTTGTGTGTCAGGTCAGCTTTGAACATGTGCAATTATGTAGCCTTGCTCTTAGACTCTTAACAGGTTGTTTTCAAACTTTATTCCTCATCCTGCCAAGTTGGGTCATTTTAACCCCAGAGTCATACTTGACCGTGCATGACCTGTCAATTTGTTCTTGGCTCAATGTGATTTTTTTTTCTCTCCAGCTTTATTGAAAACTTCAGTGCTTTACAGTAATACCACCCCCCCCCCCCACCCCCCCCCATAAAGGTGCTATATAAATCAACCTTTACTTACTTACTGCTTTATAAATATACAGATTTCAGGTTGTATTGGTCAACTGCCTTTTTTTGAAATTAATGGTAAAACATAAAACCAATAAACAGACGGGTAATATTTATATTATAACTTTTTCAAAATAACCCCTCAGATGCACTGACACCTATTGCTGCTGAGGAGAAGAGGGTTGAAGAAGAGGAGAAAAAGATTAGAGAGGAGAAAGAGCGCATTGCCAAGGCACTTGCAGAAGGTAAGCTTATCCCCTGCTTTTTTCAGGGTCCTGTATGGAGCAAAGGTCAATGTCTCCCACCGCCGCTGTTTTGTGACTCACACTTCTTTCACTTGTGTGTCAGGTCAGCTTTGAACATGTGCAATTATGTAGCCTTGCTAACAAAGAGCGTATGTTGTATGGAAGGGTTAAAAAGCTTACAGTGGGAATTTTATTAACTGGATTAGCAACAGTGAGCTTGTCTGTGGCTCACCTATATAAGGTTCACAGTTTCCTCAAACATTGACACAACCATTCATCAGTTGTGATACAGTAACTTCTGCAACCTGCAGCTTAATTCTACACTCTTTTTACCCTTACTGGGTTCAAAAACTGCACTTTACTGACTTAATTACAGTTAGAACTCCATTTAGGAAAGAAATTGTCAGTACACCTTTTAGAACACTTTAAATTATAAAACACTGGTTCGGGCTGGATGGACTTCCACGTGTTTGCTTTGGCGGTGGTTCTTCAGGCCTGCGTTGAGCAGAGCCTTGCCTCCTGTATGGTGGACAGCTTCACCGTAAAAGAGGACTTTGACCCCAAGAGAGTAAGATATTATATTATTCTACTTTATTTCACTTGAATTGAAGCTATTGTGGTCACCATATGGGCCATTCACTAATAACTAAATTACATATTTTTAAGTAGCATTTGTTTTATTGTTTAAATTTTTTATTTTGTTTACATTTTTATTTAACAAAATATTGCAATATTCAGTAGTATAAGCTTGGAGTACACTGTATATTTCATACTATAAAGTTATATCCTCTTAAAATTGTGAGTTACAGTAGCTATTTAACCAATTAAAAGGTGAATTTATGGTTTTACCTTCCAGTGCCCATATATTAATAATAACAGTATTAGCATATCTGCAGTGTTCATCATGGACATCCTCTCTTGTGCCTGTCTTGCAGTATGCGGGGAAGTGGTACGCTCTTCAGAAGAAAGACCCAGAAGGCCTGTTTCTCCAGGACAACATCTCTGCTGAGTACACCGTTGGTGATGATGGGGCCATGGTGTCTTCCTCTAAAGGCAGGGTCAATCTCTTTGGGTGAGGGTTCACCACCGCCACAGCACTCTGTTAAGCGCTGTGGGGAAAGTAAATTAGGATTACATTTAACTGACCGCTTTTACTTCTTGCTGGTGCAGATTTTGGATTGTGTGTGCTGACATGGTGGCACAGTACTCAGTGCCTGACCCCAGGACCCCTGGCAAGATGTTCATGAACTACCAGGGACTGGCCAGTTACCTGTCTAGTGGTGGTAAGCATCTGTTGTACATACATATACTGTATATATATATATATACACACACACACACATATATATATATATATATATATATATATATATATATATTGTATGCACACACAAATACGTACAATCAACTTAATCTCAATTCTTTCAGGGGATGACTATTGGATTATTGACTCCGACTATGACAACTACGCCATTACCTATGCTTGCCGTACCCTAAAGGATGATGGAAGCTGCGAAGACGGCTATGCTCTGGTCTTCTCCCGCAGCCCTCGTGGCCTGCCACCTGCTATTCAGAGGATCGTCCGCCAGAAGCAGGAGGACATTTGCATGGAGTTTCAGCCTGTGCTGCAGTCCGGTACGCATCCTTCAAATTCTGTCTAACAAATAGTATGCTCTACTGTGTTTTATACGTTTTCCCTCTTTCATTGAGATGGAACTAATCTCATCCGTTCCCACTTTGTGTTCTTCTCAACAGGAGCTTGTTAAACCTTTCCCCAGGCTTGCATTGGGATTGATTTATCATCCTGCCAAAGGTGAAGACGCAGTGTTCACACCAAAACACTGCGGGGGATTGGGGAGTACATTAAGATTGGATACATTAAGATTGCCATTGACAACATTCAGATTAAAATATGGATGCTATTTTAAATGAATGGCAAACAATATCAAAGCACACAGTAGCAGACTCCACCATACAGTTTGGTTACATCGTGACATTGTGAGTAAAACCTACACTGTTTTATCAATTTGTGTTGGCAACAATACATTTCATAAAGAAACCTGTAGTTGTTGTCTTTGTAAAAGCACCTTGTAAAAGTCCTTTTAAAGCATTGGGCACTGACAAAAAGTAAAATGGTCAAGTTTTTACTAAATAATTGTTGTTGCAAGTAAACTTTCATAGCATTTTAGTTAATTTAGTAATGCGAATTAAGGGAAAACAAGTATTATCCAAACAGTTTACAAAATATGTATTTATACAAAAGATACAATAGGGTTACAAAAGATAACACAATAAAGCACATTGTTGTTGACTTGAATGACCAATAGAGTCACCTATTGGTCCTCTGAATAGCTCTCAACCTGAGAGTAGTATCCAGGCCGCCCCCAGTAGTCAAGAGCTCGAACTCTGTACATACCGCTAACCTCCTGGCTCACTGTAAACGATAACATAAAACACAATAGGAACACATTTAGCCATTAACAACACTATTTTTTCAATATTTTCAATAGACTTATTCAGTTTAGTATCTATTCAAGAGCTATTTAATATTTAAGTGGTGAAGAAAAGTAACTTCTGTTCTTATCTGTTTAAATGTGTTTACCTGGTGAGTACACATATGAGGTAAAAATTGTGTCATGGGTATTGATTCTGTAGAATTGCTCTTGGTCCTTGGAAAACTCAACTTCAAATGTCTTGATGCATCTACAGGTACAAAAGCAATTCAATACACATTACTATATTTGGGTACAATGGTTTTAATTTCAAAATTGCAAAGGCTTAGCTACTTGTTTACTGACCATACCTCCAACTTTCAGAGAAATATACATATTGCAACTTGTTTTAACTCGCCAATGTCTTGTTCCATTTACATTGGATATTTTATATACATTGCTACTTTTAATAATGTTGAGAAAATAATTTAATAATTTAATATATTTGTGATGTAACATGTGCCTAAGCAGGCTATGTAGCTTATATTTGTTTCATAACACATAACACCTACAGATGTCATAGACACACACAGTGAGGTGGATACAAAATTCTTTCTCTGCATTTAACCCAGCAGTGAGCGGGGTTCGGTGCCGTGCTCAAGGGCACTTCAGCCTTGGATGTTGGGGTAAAAGCACTGTTAATTCACTTCAGCCACCCACAATTTCCTGCTGGACCAGGGAATCAAACCGGCGACCTTTCCGACTCCCTAGCCATTAGGTGTCCCTAGTAAACTTTCTCTTCCTTCACATCAGTAGTGCATAGCTCCAGAGCATGTGTGTTGTGTGAACCTACTTGGAATCAACACAGTGATCCGACCAGACAATAAGGACTTGGCCTTCTGTGATTCTGATGAAGCGTAACCCGTTCACCTGACCAGAAGGCAAATCCAGTTACGGCATGTACAAACATGAATAAAGTCTAGCATTTGCATATTGTGACAAACCTTAAGCTAAACTAAAAGAAGTAAGTCTGTGGTACTGACCTGGTCTGGCACGATCCTGGCTCGGGCACATACATGGATGAGGAAGGCAGATGGCACAGAGAGCTTCGTCTCCAGGGTCAGCGTGTCCCCTGCAGGAACTGGCCAGGGCCCGTCAACCTGAGGGTCCTAACAACACGATCGTAAGCACTGGATTACTGCACAGTGTTTGTGTCGCACCTTCACTGAATCCTGCCGCATCTTTCTATACTGGACCTCCATGCTTCTGAGGAGTCTGAAGAGCTCTGCAGAGGGGAAGTCAGGGCTGCCCATGCTCCGCCACAGCTGGAACGGGTTGGTCACATTATTGTCCAGGTAATATGTGACATACACAAGCCCTAAAGGAAGAAGACCCATGGGTTTATTAACAGTCATAATGCCAAGTATTATAGCCAAGCGGCAACATTCGATTCTTAGAAATTAAGCCAATAAGGAAGTGCCAAAACTTGCAGTTCCTCGAATGGCCACTTGAGGCTGGCTCCAAAAGCAAATTTGGTCTCTACAGCCAGTTACCCCGTTCATGACAACTGTACAGGAGGTGAATTTTTATATAACTCATCAGTTGAAATGATATTAAGCCATCAATTTATCCATCCATTATACATAGCCGGGAGTTAGGCGGGAGTCTGACACTGCCAAGATGGCGACGGCCCGAGCCAGCACACTTCAAACGGAGGGTTTGTCCACTTATTTATACAGTCTATGATTACAGCAGAATAACACACATTCTACAGAAAACAAAGGAAATAATGACTTGTTTATATACAGCGGCAATAATGAATGTGCATCATTTGAAGTGGTGCTGAGTCCTATCACCTTCCCTATAAAGCATGCCAATTGTTTATTCCAAAGGAGTAAGCAGTATAACTAATTAGACAGTATTCCCTTCAACCCACCCTTGTGTCCAGCCAGTCCTTTGAGGGAAACAGTGATGTCATCGGTGTGGGCCGAGGTGTTGTTGTCATCGCTGTTGTAGACCAACACGGCTGCCTGCCAGCTGTCCGACGTTCCTGGCGTAAGAGGCTTGTGTGTGCTGGCTAGAAGCCCCACGGTGGAGTTCTTGGTCCCTTTTGAGCCCACAGTCTGAGCCAACACCTGCGTCTCTCCTTTGGTGGGTGGGAGATGGGGGGCGGGTTGTGGGCATGACACAATGCCAGAACTTTATTAATGTTGATAATATATACAGTGCATCTTTGTTGATAACAAACAATGTTTAAATACCAACTCCTTGAGCTGCGCTGAAGCTGACTGTATCAAGGTCAGCCCACTTCCAATCTACATGAATTACAACTAATTCTTTTACAACTAAGTCTTTTCTAAGATCAACAATAAAAATAAAAATAAACAGTAAAAAACATCAAATTTGATGATGTTTGGTTCATTTACTTCCATTGCTTTAGAAAATTCAAATTCACAGCACAAGCTCCAAGCTACCCCTAATAGACTATTACACACGGTTGACCTCTAATCACCTAGCATAGCCAGCAGTCCCATGACAGTGAGGACAGGCTTTCGGATCAGCTGGACGTGGGGTGGCTGGGTGCTGTTGACCTGGAAGCGGGCGGTCAGGGTGCGCTGGCTGAACGGGTAGGGGTGGTAGCTGAGGAAGGCGTTGTCGTTGCTCAGCAACGTGTAGTTCATGGTCCTGTTCCTGTCAGACAGCAGTAGCTCCTGGTGCTGGCTGATCACCTAGGCAGGAGAGAGGAAGAGCGATGGTTGCTTTGGGTTTAGATTAGTCGGATAGATGGGCGGCGGTAATAGCGATGATACTCATCCCCTCCGTCACCTTGACCACCATGGCTGCGTAGGTGACATCGGCCCTCCATGCCTGGGGTGTGGACCAGCCCACCAGGGGGTCGGCCTCGTCGTTGTACACAGGGAGGCTGCGGAAGAGAGGGAAGCGCTCGTGGATCTCCCCCACGGTCTGGATCTCCTGCTGCAAGATGGGCAAGGAGTAGCCTCCTCCCTAGGGAGCAGGAAAATGTACAGGAATGGTACACAAGCTTTTGCTTTTGACCCATTTTTGAAATGGGAGTCCAGGCCCCCATGTTGGGAACCTCTGCTCTAAAGGAATGGTTCAGTGATTCTTCAGTTAGTTTGATGTGTTGTATTCTGGTGGGCTGGTGTACAAATAGCTTTGCTAACTGGTTTCCCTTTCTTTGATTGTTTGTGTTTTTCTTCTTTAATAAAGTCCTTGCACAGAGCAACTGGACACATCCTACCTCCCATTCCAATCTATGTTTCCATCTATCCACGCAGCTGTGGCAAGAAAGGGTCACTGAGTCTATTATTGTACCCATGTGACGCATGTGTGACTGCCCAGGCCACATATCTTCTGGACAACTTGTGAAATAACCCCACAAAGAATAACGTGTGTGTATGGAAAGAGAAAATGTGGTGTGGCAGACACTTTGCTGGGATACATACAGTGAATGTGCCTCAACCTATTTCTAAAGGAGTGCATGAACAGTTGAATTTAGGCTCCATAGGGGCCTGCACATTTAGATAATGTTCATGTTACGTTTCAGATACTTTTCAGGATTGTTATCTCCATGAATAGTAATTATTTTGACTCAATGTTGGGCAAACAAGCGCTGAGTAAAAATAATGAATGAAGATTGAATGAATTCCTGATGAATAATGAAGATTTCAGTATATGCTCAGTATGGTGAAAAGTATAGCTAAATATATATCTATAGATATATATCTATATATCTATATATATGAATATAGTTATAATAGTATTATACTATTCAGGACCCAAACCACAAAGAAAACACCTTTTTGTGCAGAGCGATATAGTCGAGTCGGACCCCTGTCTGGCCAGTGAAGAAGTTGGTGCCATTGTGGCAGTGCTGAAGCATGGCCCAGCAGTAGGGCGAGTGTGGCGGAGAGTGACACGAGTCTCCTGGACCCCCAAACTTTAGGACATTGCTGGCTGCCAGTAGGCCTTCTGAACAGGCATCGTAGTAGTTCAGAAACCCTGCATCGAAGAATGGTTTTACAAGTAGGTAGGGCATCCAAGACTAGGGGTTCTATTCTCAAAATAAATATTAGTATTATCCAAACTACATCTCTACGTTTACCTTGAACTGACATGGTGACATTGTCAAAGTCGTGGTTGTTGGGTTCGTTCCACGTTTCAAAGTTCCATTGAGAGACACTTCCCAAACCATACTTGTCTGTGTGGAAGTAAATAGAACTGGTTTTAGTTTCCAAGCTCAACCAACTGTTTCTAAGAGGAACTAAACAAACGCTAAGAACAAACTATTTCCACACACGCTGTTTGACCCTCGTCAGATCATAGTCAGTGTCATAACGACAGCCTACTCACCAATGTACCTCTTGGCTATGAGGTACACCAGATTTCTCCATTCTAACACTTGTTTTTTGTCCTCGAAGTCAGTGAAGTAGTTGAAGATACTGCCCATCAGTTCAAAACCTACAGAATTTCACACCAGAAAGTTACATTCATAATAGATTCTGAGGGAGAGAGAGAGATATACATATAAAGAGACAGACATACAATGATGTTAGTCCGCCCTAGGGGAGGGCAGTAATACCTGGTTGCAGTCCATTAATCCACAAGAGCTCTATTAGCTGATCCAGTTTGGTAAAGTTGTATTGGGTTTGTCCTTCAACATCCCTACAAACAGTCAATATGAAAAATTGAACAGCAAGCATATGCTGTTACAACAAACACTTCATTGACTAGCCATGTTTTCAAACTATTTTATATAATAGTGTAAATATATAAATATATAAGTATCACCTGGTTCCATTCTACAGCAAGAGGTTTCTTACCTTATTTATAATATCACATTTATGTGATATTATGTTCTATGTTATATTATACGGTCCTGCTTATTTTACAATGTCCATAGTGATTTCCATATGTTGACACCAGGATCAACCCCTTACTGTAAATTTATCTTGAGATAAATAGATTTTGATCCTGGATTCCACTTACTGTGCTGTGACCAGCTCCAGCATCCAGTGTATCCGGACCTGTCTGATACCTCCATGAGGAACTGATCCCACATAAGCCAAGTTCAACTCCTGGTCTCTGCTCAAGTCAAACAAGTGGGCCTGGGTGTGGGGGAGAGGGGGGCTGCACGAAATTTTGGATTTAGCTAAAATAAGCTAAATTCACAAAAGTGGTATAGATTTAGGCCTAACTACAGACGGTTAAAACCCATTAAAAGGCATTAAAAGTGCCATGTGGTGCAATTTGTTTTAATGGACTGAATTAGACATACCAGAAACCAGTGCTTCTCCAAAAGTGTTTAAGATCTCCAAGTGGTCTCTCCACGTCCACTGTAATAACATATGACGAGGCTAAAGTCCGGGACATATTTCTCAATAAAGCTATGATTAAACAGTTCAAAACTGCTTGCCTATTGGTACAACCGAGCATGGTAGGAATGTGAATTTAGGTCAGCTGACCAAAACAAGGTAAAGCGCGATTTGGTTCAATCGCAATTTGACACATAATCTGCAGTTGTATATAAACAACCATACTATTACATAATAACAAAGGTCTATTTAAACTGGATGCCTAAACTAGGAATACAACTACAGCGCGTTATATATGCTTCAGCAGTCAGCTGACAACAATGACGTTCAACTCCCGCGACGTTTGTTTTTCTACATTTAATTTGATTTCATTTTTATTGTTTACACAATTAGCCTACGCATGTAACGTTAGACAAAGGAAATAGTACAGCATCAATAACCACAGATTACCTTTTGCTTGGTAGGGGGAGGGGTTAATAAAAGTACAGCCAACAAGTCAAATGCATTTGATTCCAAATTGCGTGCATTAATTTTATTGATATAAATTTGACAAACGGTAGGCTATATGAAGGGCAAAGACAGATTAAATGCAAGTGTTTTTTTGTAAACACCAGTAAACCACCAAAAAAACACATTCAAACACATTTATTTGACTCAAGCCATTTAAAGGTTAACTTTTCAGTACACTGCCATTTGGATCAACTGCTCTCTGGCCCTCTTCAGCTGTTTGGCCACTACCACCTGTTCCCTTTTCATGACGCCCCCCTTGAATGCCAACGAATACCACCTGGTATTTATGACTGCATCGAAAAAACCCTTGATCTGAATCGGTACGTCTCTCTCGAAATATAATGGGTCCTCCATATGGGTTGGAGGGGTTGGCTGATGGGCTAGAAGTTGGGTTGTAGAGGGCGCCACCCTGTGGTGAGTAAACGGAGGCAACCCCCTGGAGATTGAGGTGCCACAGAGATGAACTAACGTCGTGGTCTAGGAAAAGGCATTGGAGGAGGGGACATAACGTCGCCGTGGGCTACACTGTCAAATACAGAAGGCTAGGTGACTTGCTAGCATGCCCAGGATGATGCCCTGAACTGGGGGCCGCTGTCGATTCCTGGAGCTGTTAGAGTGTTGACGTAGAGGTTAATCTAAAGAGCAGCAGGGGAAGTCACGCTAACAGATGGTGTGGTGTTACGAGAAAGGAGGGGGTCTGTGACCACCGCAGGAGGCGGAGGGGTTCAAGAGGGTGCTTAACTTTAGCCAGAGTTTGTTTAATCTGTCAGCAAGAGATGCATGCTGGTCCTACAAAGAAACGCACAAGCACTGAAAATATTCACCATCCATATTTGTGTAGCCATTTTTGATTATATTTACATCTACTTTCTATTTACATTATTTAAAATAAATAAATAAATAAATGGAACAAAAGTCTTCTACAATCTTTCTAATCCTAGTATCCAAAACATTCATGATAAATGTCATTAATACAATATACAATAGGCCTATAGCTACATTGAGCAGCACTGCAGTATGCAATACATTAAGAAAACATATGTGGTTAATGTATTGCCATTTTACACTTAAGACTACAGTGTAATTCTGCTGTGTTGTAAAGAGCATTAAATTGTCTCCTCTTCATCACTGACAGATCGCACATCTCTATCATGGATCTCATCAACCTATAAGTAATGATAGGTATCATTTCAAGACTGTAAAAAAAGTGTGATCCATTATAAAAGGCTCTTTGATAATGCCACTTACTGGTGCAGTGTGACATTAAGGCCCAACACAAAGACTATTACTGTCGTTTTTGGAAAAGACATCTGTAGTCAAAGATTAGGTTTAAATCCTTGACATTTGTGAGCTGCAAACTTTTAGTTGTGTAGCATTTTGTTAGTGTATTCTCACCTACCTTGTTTGAAAATGTAACCAATACTCCACAGTTTTTTGTGTGTGGATAACTCTTCTATTGATTATATGCACTGGAGATATAAATGCTCATGCAAATGCTCCTCCCTCTCTTAAATGCTCCAATCACGTGTGTCTGTAGACCCATTTATTAGATGATGCTAAAGAATATAATCCCAAAAGAATCAGTCAGACATTTCTGTTTGTGAAATAACTGCACAGCAGGAATGTTACATTTCAAACCACCTGAAGAGATAAGTTGTGAATACTATAATAAATAACCATACTCCTATACGAGAACCTCAAACTGATGTTTCATGGCAATTAAATGAGTTGGTTGTATAATTATGCCACTCCCTGTAGGATTGTGGTCAAACTTTGAGATGCATACCAGACTAGGGTTTGTAGCTGTCCTACTTTACTAAGCCGCCATGAAGCCAATTATCTTATTTAACTTTGGTATGTCTACAAAGCCTGTGTTGTTTTTGTGTGGTCAGTGGTGACTGGAGAAAGAGTTTCATAAACCTACTCTAGACATCGCCTCAGGGAAAACCATTCTTGACGTAGGATACAACTGATCAAGATACAAGCTTACCAGATAGTCTTGTGCATAAAAGTGAAGCCTGCATGAACCCATGTAGCATCTTGTGATTGGCTGAAATAAGCAAGAAAAAGAGTCCTAACTGGGGTATTGTTCTAATAAATTTCAAAACAAACAGGTGGGTTGCAGACGAGAAGAGGGGTCACACAAGAATGGTAAATATACTGTATGCTACTGTTAATTCTTGAAATATTGTTTTTCTGTTGTGCTCATTTTCACCATGAATTGTCCTCTATATACTGTATGTGCAGCCTTTTCACCAAACAAAGCATAATCGCGAAGACCTTTATCTTTATGTTGGCTCCTCTATCTTTGCCTGGCAGCTCTGTTAAATTCAAGTGGACAGTACTAATTTGATCGTTTCTAAATTACCTGTAGTTTTGCACAACACTATAACTCTTTTGGCAATGTTTGGTGCATGAAACTGAGAGGAAAGCTAGAGCTATAGCTGTTGGGGTAAGCTTTCAAACTACAATCTGCTCACATTTACATACAGTACACAGCATCTGACAACACCTTATGATATGTAGATTGTAATACAATCTACATGCAGTATGCATATCTAAACTATAGTCCCTGTGCTGTAATTCAGTATCCGTCATTTTATGTCAGGGATTAATTTTTTAGAGCCCCAACCATCAGCCAGTTACCTGACCCTATAAACATCTACCTCAGCTGCATTGTGCCTCAGAGCACTGTCCAAGGACACCTTATGGTAACAATCCACAAATATTTTTACCCTGCAGTACCGTTTTGGTACTATAGTGCCTTGAACCCAAATCCAGAGCCCCGCAGTAGGTCTCAACTACAGGAATCCCTTTCCTATGGTTTCATATATTAGTGTCGTACCACCAATCAGTGTTGAGACCAGCTAGGAAGCAGACCATACAGCCAACTGTCCTCCACCTGAACACAACACTTCTTTGAAGCGATAGAGGTTAGCAACCATCTGGCTCAGTTTACTGTAATCCTTAGTCAATTGTTTCCTTCCAACAAGTTACATTTGGTGGGTTACATTTTTGTATCTTATGACAGTTACGATTTTCAGTATACTTACTAACTACTACAGTATCTCTTAAGGTGTAAATGTGTAAGCAAGTGTGTATTAGCACCCCCTGAGGGGTGGAAGAATGATGTTTTGGAGTTGTGATAATTTGAGAAATTAGATTTTATAAAAAGATATTTATAATAACTGTTCAATATTGTTGGCGTTACATTTCATGCTTTTTACTATGAATTACTTATTGCTTCTTAATAACTGTGAAACAGACTTCCACTAGGAGTTACTGTTACTGGGACGTTTATTCAAAAAAAAAAAAAAAAAAGTAGGGAGAAATCAAGAAGGCATGAAAGAAAAGTTTAGACGTCATTTACAGTTCATCTTAACGAGATAGTTAAACATCGACAGTTATACACATCCATTTACACAACCTGTACATCAAAACATACCCCTCCCCCCCCAGCATCTGAAAATTAATTTCAAATAACTTAAATAGGATTTTTTAAACATAAAAGTGCAAATCCTTATACGTGGGATGTTTTAATAAGACCAAGGTGATAGCGGGTGTCTGGAGAGTTGCTAGTGTTGCATTGTAAGGCATCACAGGCCCGTTTTAAAAATCACATTGTTGTGCATCTTGTAATCCTTAAAGAGATGAGATTATTTATATATCTATCACACAAATTAAAAACTGTGGCTGATAGTCTTATAGTAAAGTAATACAAGGATAGTCATACATTATTTATTTTCTGTTGTGAATATGATGCAACCATTTTACCAGGTAGATATATGTGCGCAACAATGATGCCTTACAACGCAAGTCAAGTTGAGCGTTAGGAGTTTACATCTGTTGTTCGACTTGACACAAGAACGTGAGCGTGGACCAGAAATAAAAACTAAAAAAACTAAAATAAAAACAGCCACACTCTTGTTCCATTTGTAAGGTCACCAGAGAGCCCTTTCTCAATTAAGCATGTACACCTGAATAAAACAAATAAAACAAATAAAATAAAAAAAACTGTGACAATAGTATTCTGGGCTAATGCATCAGTCAAATGAAAAGCCATATAATTACAGCATAGCAACAACGCACATTGTCCTGTTTGGTAGTGTTTTGTTAGCATTAAAATCAGTTACCAGATGTTTTTTTCCTTTGCAGGATGAACAGCAGGGCAGTAGTAGTATTACCGGAACACAGGTTACAGGCTTCGGTTGACAGTTTGCATGTGTACGTGTGTGGAGAGGTTGATAGTCACAAGGTATACTGATGTTGATGAAGAGTGGTAAACTGTTAGAAATGTTGATACTGCAATTTCTCTACAAGCATCCCCCCCTAGTGGCAGAGAGGGAGGGGATAGTGAAAGAACCCACACACGCTATTGGGCCGTACATGCTTCTGTATTACGTGCAGCCAATGCAAAACAGTGGAAACTGACAAGTCATCACCACGAGTAGGAGATTATTGATACAGCATTATAGTTCCTTATGATCCACCACTGACTACTGTACTAGAGAATGGAACTCTGTCACGTAAATAAAAGGTTGGTTTCTTTTAGATATTTTACAATAAAAAGGAAATGACAAGCAAAGAATGAGTCCATGTGTTTAGCGCGTGTGAGAAACTAGGACTTCTGCTCGGCTCCTGCGGCAGACTGAGGGGTGGTCTCTGGTTTCAGGATCTGGTAGGTGATGAGGTACTCTGGGTAGGCCTTAAGGAAAATACAGAAACTTAAATGCCAACTCTGCTCAGGAGTTATTGGCCGCTTACATGCCTGGTTTCTTTGTTTACCTGCTCTCCTCGGTAGATGACGTACTCGGCGTAGGCCAGGCCGTTAACGCTGGGCCGGCCAATCACGGAGTGGTGTCCCGGGGGCGCGTGGGCCATCTTCATGGCACTGAACTGGAGGAAAGATTTTCCCAGGGTCACCCGGCAAAACAGCATCTGCCTGGGGTCACAACAGACAGCACAGAGGTCATACAGGGAGGTCTGTTTGGTGGAGACGCTAAACACTGGTGTATTGTAAAACTAGTACAAGCACATCCAGTGTGTCTGGCAGCGGTACAGTATGCTTCAACTTCTGAATAGTCTGGATAAAATTACATTAACATCTGTAAACATCTGCTAACCTACTGCAACATCACTTTACAGTTGTTTTTGCAGGATAGGTCAGAGATTATTGGTTACAATCCAGAAATGTCGTCACACCTGGGGCCCAATCTGATTGGCTTGTTTTACATGATTTATTTAATTATTCTTAGAGGGGGTATTATGGCTAGTTAGTTTGTAAGACAAATCAAGATTAGTCCGGCCCTTTGGGCCCCCTTCAGACAACGCAACTGGAAAATCTTTAATTTTACTATAGGGGACCTTTAAATGCCTGATTAAAAAAAGGGGGTGATGCCTCACCTGTGGCACAGGTAACAGGAGCGGTCTTTGTGTGTGGGGCAGCCGGTCCCCCCTCCGATGCCGTACACATACTGGTTGCTCTTTGAAGAGTTCTCGGCAAAGTAGATCCCTGCTCCGAACATTCCCCCAATGTAGGCGTGCCGCTCATCAAAGCCTTTGTGGATGATGGCGTTGATGAAAGGAGACCCTGTTGGAGGAAGCAGCGGTGGTGGTTATAAAACAGTAGTTAAGAACTAAATAGGCTTATTCTACTGAAACTAAATTGCAGTTGTATGAAATAAGGGGGGAGGGATAGGTCTAGACTCCCAGCCGGAAGGTTGTGGGTTCAAGTCCTAGAGTTGTAAGCACCTACCTGTAAGCATCCTTGAGCAAGATGCCTAACCCCTATCTGCTCCATGAAATAGCAGCAAGTCGCTTTGAATAAAAGAGTCTGCTAATTGACCTAATTGTATATATCTGGTGAGCAAAGAAAATAAATTCTATCTAAAATTGTATTTATAATTGATAAATATTTATAAAATATTAATCACCGTTTGCACTAAAGCTGACATTTACAATGTCAAAAAAGGACAATAAGATCAGCTGTAAGTGAGAGAGGCGCGCATGCCGGTGTACTGGGTGTGCGTACCGTGGAACAACATGCGCTCATTGTGGTGGTTGTGGTTCTCGTCTGCAATCTCTTTCTGCCGGTGGGTGTAGCGCTCCCGCAGCTTCTTGTTCACGACCTTCTGGATCTGTTCACCCCAAACAAGACAGGTCAGTAGCTGTGTGTTCACGTACGCGTCGGCACAAAAGGGCCATTTCATTTATTAAAAATAACGGGAGAAAATGACATCACAAGGTTTTCCTGTTGGGTGGTACGATGACCTTAAGTATGCTATATATAAGAGGTCATGTGCAGCAAGCAGAGATGAGATAGAATTTCCTCCGACAATGCCATCTGAATGCCACAACAATAGATCAAACGTCAAGTAATTTGCAGCGAAAGTAGATGGTGTCAAATTAAAATCCTTCCTGGTTCAGACCTTGATGATGTTGTATCTGCTGAACACTCCCCCAGCGTTGCCTCCATCCCTGTGCTCACGGATTGTGCTTTGCATCTGAGACACACACACAAGGAAAATAAATATATATACATATATATATATATATTCAGTACTGTGTTCTGCATAATAATGTATTATAACATGATACACTGAGTAGAAACTACTGCTATCATAAAATGGTACATTTTTGCTGTGGCTAGTAATATTATCCAATTATATCCATTTTATTTCACAGCGTAACAGACCTTCACTCACATTTACAGCATTTAGCAGACGCTTTTATCCAAAGAGACTTACAATCAGTACATTGGTCAACAGTTGAACCAGTTAACCACCAGTAATTGCAAGCGGCCAACATTTTCCTAGAATAATGACAGCATCATGTCATTATGGTTACTTAGCTTATGCATTCAGTAAACATTACTTAATATATTCCTATTAAAATATCATTCAGTGCCTAAAAATAATTAATGGCTAGCAGCCTAAATACCGACGAAGTGCTTAATATGTGATTTTATTTATAAAAATGGAGGACAGACAGAAGATAAAGGATTGTTATAGAGAACTTCTGTTAGTGGGTAGAGAAATCGGTGGCCGAGGTACCAATGCGGATTGTGAAGAGGTAGGTTTAAAGTCTCTTGCGGAAGATCAGTAGGGACTGCTGTCCTGACTGCTGCAGGAAGCTCATTCCAAGAGTCACTACTGGGCTGAGCGATACCAACGCCCTCGTAGCGACGGAGGTGCCACTTTAGGTGCTGCCATTCTAAGACCTAGAATGGACCTGCCGACTATCCTCTAATAATACTTTAAAGCTCCATCTTACCTCCTCCTCCACAGACTGGCACTCCTTATCGTCGGAGGCCAGGTCAATGAGGACTGTGCCCTGATTGGCACAGTGGAATGTCAGGTATGGATTGGCACCTGGAAAATAATAATAAAAAAAAAATCTAAGTGCATCTGGAATTAATGGGTTCTCCGTATGGCAGATTAAAAACAGACTCAGAAGGGCTGTGTACCTTGTTGGCCACCTAACAGCCGCTCCACACCCTTAATGAGTTTGTGGCGGTGGCCGTATGCGTTTATCCCGATTTCCTTCAGCTCCTCGTGGCCCATGTCAGCCAGCACGTCCAGGGTGATCTAAAGTAAGACAGGGAAGGACAGGGGAAATGCCAAAGTAGGTACAACAATCACTACCGCCAAACATTAGAAAAAAAAAAGAGAAATGATCAGTTACACCGACGAATAACAAGCCAGCCATCATCCTCTCTTATTTAAATAACTAGGTGGCCAGTAAAAATGGTGTAGGTGGAAAATCTGGTCAGAATTCCAGAATGCAAGTGATAAATTTGTAGTTTATTTCAGTGAAGACACGGCAACATTTATGCTTTTAATAGCAGTAAGGAGAATCCCCCCCCCGCCAATGTAAATTAAATGTCTTAGGAAGAGATTTCACGTGTTTTACCACACACACACTGCTTGTTTTGGTATGGATCATGTTTGTAGCAATGGTCTTGGTACTTAATGCTTATTGGCTTAGCCAGGCTTACTTGCTCCCTCTCAAAGATGTCCCTGAGGTGTTCCAGGCACAGACTCTTCAGGAACTGGCTGATATTCATGTCCAGCATCGCCACTATAACACAAACCAAACAAACAGTAGATTGACATAACAGCACGGATGAGAACCATCTGGTAACGAGTCTATGGGTATTTAGATTCCCGTGTCCCTTTTCAAGCCCCGCGGATGGGCCGCGTTGCCATGGTAACCGCCAGTAACTCACACTCTCCTTCTTTCCGGTCCACGCCCGTGGCTCCGTCCGCTACCCCAGAAGCCCCGGAGGCGGCGCCGGCCAACTCTGCGAGGGGGCCGGCCAGGTTGTCTATGCTGCTGGCGGCCGACAGGCAGGAGGGCGTGGAGGCTGGGGAGATGACCGAGGCGCTGACCACGGTGGCCTGGGGCTTGAAACAGCTGGGTAGGGCATCGGGCGGCATGGCGTCCATCAGCAGGGCGCGGATGTCATCGGCCTAGACACGGGGAGGGAGACCGTCTTACAACACATGCCCCATGAACTGGAATACATGTCGACAAAGCTGATAAACGCCTCTAATGATAGCATGTATTCGAAGGTTAATTCAGTGTAAAAAATTCAATCAGAGTAGCGTGCAGTCAGTTTGCCAGGTGTTACACAGGGGCTGTAAAAGACAGACAATGGTTTAAGATAAACAATCAGTTTTATAAAAAGAATGTGGAATCATTTTAATTGTTAAAACAGACATTTTCATTCCGAACTAAAAATGGAAATGCATCTTAACTTGAACACGGCAACTATTTGATGTGTGAGAAATTACCGTGGCCAGGTCGAGAGCGGTCTGGCCTTCCTGGTTCTTCATGGTGGGGTCGGCTCCGTGGGCAAGCAGCAGGGCACACAGCTGGGTACGGCCCTTCTGGGCCGCCTCATGCAGAGGTGTGAATGCCCATTTGTCGGTAGCATTCACGCAGGTGTTGTACTTGATCAGCAGGGCTGCAATGTCCACGTGCTGCATGTGGGGAAGGCAGGTGTTGTAGAAATTACAGTTGTGATGATGGGAGCGGGAACTGAAGTTAGTAAAAAATAAATAAAAAAACTAGCCAGAATAATGTGTTGTTTAAATGATGCGTTATATGTTGTGTCAGCGCTGCATTAGGTATTTTAGAAGAAATCATTTAGAAGTACAGGGCTGTTATTCTCAGCCTCCCACCTAAGTATCTTTAGTTTGTCATCTTAATTAATTGACAGATTTGTTTGCCAATGAAAGGACAACATAAAGTAAACTAAGTTGTACATTTTCTTGACGGATTACGAAAACTGTGCAATCCAATGTTCCGACGTTACGTATACAGTACAGGCCAAACTTTTGGCCTGTACTGTATATTTGCCCAGTCTCAAGCATTCCTTTCATTTAACGAGGACCTGTGTTGTTGCAACTGACCCCATATGACGCAGCATTGTGAAGCGGGATCAGGCCCCCCTTGTCCTGGGCGTTGACGTCGGCCCCGTGCTCCAGCAGGTACTCTGCCACCTCCAGGTTGTTGTAGCCAGCTGGGAGGACGGTGCACATATGAGCATTAAAATCCTTATTTACATTCATGTCTGACCTAAAGCCCAGTGCTTAATAAGTAGTGAGTGGGTGTGAGTCTCTTGCTTCCCCTCCAATTAATACTTGAATCCAACAGCCACTCCTAGTTACCTGCGAGGTGCAGCGGTGTGGAGTTGCGTCCTTGCGTGTCTCTGCAGTTGATGTTCTCGGGGGAGCACAGCTTCTGGACGCGGGCCAGGCAGCCTTTCTTGGCAGCGTCCAGCAGGGCGGCGTCACCCCTCAGCAGGTCCTGGATGTCCGTGTCGCCGTCCTTCACCATGTCCAGCGGCATGTTGCCGTCCCGGTTCTTCTTAGTGGGGTCCGCTCCGTGCTGGACAAGGCAGGAGGTTGTTTTGTTTCCCATTACACGGGCCATTAGCATTGTCCGAGTCCAACAGTAAACTAGTACCAGAACTCTGTATTTATACTAGATGGACCATTTCTCTATTACGCTGACGTTACATTTCCCCCAGGGATCAATAAAGTGTTATCTTTATTGTGCTTTGTTTTGAAGTGAAGCCCAGGTGAGGTTCATCAAGATTTAGAATAAATAGAATTCTAGATACAAACAGAACAGGGGTCTATCTACGGCACCATGCAGCCTGTAGAAGTAATCATTACACAGGTCGAGATCCTCACTTTTAGCAGGAGTTTGCAGATCTCGTATTTGCCCTTGGCTGCAGCCTCATGGAGGGGGGTGAACTTCCACAGGTCAGCCACATTCACCGAAGCTCCGTGTCTGACCAGCAGCTCAGCCACCTCATAGTGACCGTAGGAGCAGGCGTTATGTAGGGGCACCAGACCACTGAAGGGGAGGGGGGGAGGGAGGGAGAGAGACACACACACACACAGGGTCTTACTTTTTCTTGTTTCACTGCTTTCTTAAGTCTTACCGTCTCCAGGACGGAGGCGAACTCACCCCTTGTCTTTAGCGTGGACATCAGCCCCGTGGTGAAGCAGGTACTCCACGACAGCCACGCGGTTGTAACCCGCCGCAAAGTGGAGTGGGGTGGAGTGGCGTCCCTCCAGGTCACGACAGTTGACGTTCTGGGGGGTGCAGAGTTGCTGCCGTACAGGGAGGCAAACGGAGGGAAATGGATGGCTATCATCAACAGCTGTAATACGCTGACATTGTTAGGGGGTTAACAGCATATGAACGAATATTCAACATTTATACAGACACAAACAAAGTACAAAAGTAATGTTTTATTGGAAATAAGTATCCAAAATAGTTTAACATAAATTAAAATTAAAACAGATCCCGAAGCAAGTCGAAACTCAAGTCAAGAAGGAACCGTGAACCAACCTGCACTGTGTCCAGATCTCCAGCTTTAGCTGCTTCAAGAAATCGATAGTCCACGTCCGAGTTACGGGTGGGAACATTTTCTAAAAAAAAAAAAAAAAAAAAAAAGGAATGTGAGCAAGCCGAACAATTTAAAGTATTGAAAACGCTGTGGCGGTGTTTAATTTCGTCGTTTTATTTCCATATGTAGGGTATAGAACAAGGAAAGGACCCCAAGCGAAAGGGTAAGGGTTACCATTAAGGATCTGCTGCACTGCCTCATTGCCCATCTGTGCGGCCGTGAAGCCCTGCAGGGAGACGATGGAGGGGTCGGCTCCGTAGCTCAACAGCAGCCGGCAGGTCTGGATGTGACCTGCTAGCGCCGCCCTGTGGAGGGCCGTTTGACCCAGTGTGTCTACAGCATTCACCTTGGGTCAGGGAGAAGAGCCAGGCTCGGTAAGGTTACAGGCTTCAGTCAAACTCATTTGAGATTTGTCATTAAGATATCTCTTAATCAACAATACGCTGCTATAAGGCCATTTAGTTACACCGCAACCAGCTTTCACCCATTTGGGTTGCTTCACAAGAGCCACTGTACCACAATTAAGTGCTTCACACAAAGGCACACTGGCGATATAAGAGAGCATTACACATTTTAGCCTGTGTGACAACATGCTTTACCAGCGGGCTTTGCAGAGGACATTTTTTTAGGACAGGCATACCTTGGCGCCATGTTTCTGCAGCACCTCCAGGATGTCATTATGTGCCCTCTCTGCAGCGACGTGCAAGGGAGTCATAAAGCTGTGGAAACAAGAAAACCACACACAGGAATGACCACTGAAATGTCACGTCGTTCACCTTTATGTGACAAATATGAACTGAAATGTATCATTTACAGCAGCAAAGGTGAATGATTAATACTAGCTAAAACGGGATAATAACAATAACTAGGTATAAGCGGCTAGGCTAGTTTAGCTACATGCTGCTAGAAGTGTTGGACAACTTACTCCTTGTTCTTCTCGTTAATGTTGGCACCTTTACGCAGCAGAAGCTCAGTCACCTGTTTCCTCTTGGGGTGGGGCGAGGCCACTGCACAGTGCTGCAATTCACAAGAGACCAGGTTCAATGGTCATGTAACCCACAGCCACTTCAAAGTACCTCAGTGAGAATGCTACCGAGTTGTGTCGGGTATTGTTGATATTAGGGGCTAATGACTCAACACTGCAATCTCATTTGAGAGAAATCTGCTAATACTGGCACAAAAATTTGGAATTGTAGGCTTTAAAATCTGAGAATGCTTTAAAATCCCGGGGTAATATGTTGGGCGACAAAGACTTGGTTCTGACCAGAGCCGTCTCATTGGTTTGGGGGTGCTTGAAGCTGATGATTTCAAGAGCCAAGGTCTTCTTCACTTTGGCCATGTCCGCGTCGCGGGCTGCCTGGAGCAGCGAGTGACCTTTGAACTCATCTACATCAGGGAAGAAGAAGAAGAAAAAGTGAATGGAAACTCTGGCAACGAGGTAATCGCTATTTTTTGAAAACAAACTCACAGGTGAGTCTCTCCTTCAGTTCGGGGGTGGGGGCCATGTCCACAGCACTCTTGCTGTGACAGTTGAGTAGGGTGGGGTCGGCCCCGTGGCTCAGCAGCAAGGAACACACCTCCACGCGGTTCTTGGATGCGGCCTCATGGAGCGGCGTGAATTGCCACAGGTCCATTGCATTAACGCAAGCTCCATGCTACGGGGGTAACAAGAGGAGTGTGGGGAAAATGCACTTTAGTCAAACAACTTGTGTATAATTAAATATATTATTTAGAAAACAAAATACGTTTAGCTTTGGCCTCAAGGCTCTGTAAATGTATTTTCTCTCTGAAAGCATTGAGCATATTCACCAAGTAGGTGGTTTGCAGGAGCTAAAAACTATCTGGGACTGACTTGAAAAAAATGAAATAAAATAATTGTCACTTACTTTGAGCAGAAGCTCTGTAACCTCAAAGTGTCCGTAGGAACAGGCATTGTGAAGAGGAACCAAGCCACTGCAGGGACGACCAATGTTAGCTTCATTCAATATTCACATTTTGCATCATTTGGTTTTGAGTTATTTCGAACAGGCGTCTTACCCTTTGTCCTTGGCGTGGACATCTGCTCCGTGCTGGAGGAGGAGCTGAACAATGCGGACCCGGTTGTAGCCGGCGGCCAGGTGCAGTGGGGTGGACTACAAGAAAAGACAGGTTGCCAAGTTACGGAGACGTTTGGCTGCTTCGGGAAGACGGCCATGAGGGCGAGCGGCTGATTAGGGCCAGAAGCGTAGTGCTGTGTGAGGCTAACTGTGAGTTGAGGATGAATGGCGAAGGATGATGAGGTCAGATTTGGGCAAGTCTGGCAAAAAGATTATTAGCCATCGTTACTGCTCCCGACTTGAGCCTGCGACAACGTCAACCTAATACTTCTTATTTATCCATGAGACAAAAATGCAGCAAACTATGAGGAAGAAACACCTTCCTTGATGCTGCAAGTCAAAAAAAGCAGTACAAAAAAAATATATTTTTTTTACAAAAAATATATATATTTTTTGTGCTGCAGAAATCGTAAGCCACCTGAGAAATTTATTTACAGCCATTATCTGGGCCTCAAGAGTTTATCTGCCTGAAAAGCATTATGCCTTTACAAGAAAAGAAAAAAAGTGAGGATTTCTTGAGAGACCACTAAAGGACGAGTTCCTCTGCATGTGATGATGGCTATCTGAGGAACAGAAGGAAGGCCAGGGAGGTGCCTACTCAGCATCTGGCAGAGTCATCTGGCACCAAGCACTGGCTCCAACCGTGAGAAGTCGTACAAGAAATAGCCTTGTAGGGCTTGTTACAGCCAAGAAGCCTCGCAGAAAGGCAACAAGCAGACGCGGGGAAGAACATGAAGTACAATAAAAAGGAGCAATTACCAGCGACATAGCCTCTAGTCTGAATTTGAAATGTTTGGTTGACAAAAGACACCAGTAAGAGATGAAGAGTGGCTTAAGACACTGATGTCTTGTCTGTTGCCTTCTATATAACAACTGGTGACTCTCGTGGTTTGGTTAAAATAAGTAAAATTATAATTAACAGAATTATGAATATGTGAAGACCTTCAGAGACAAATCCTGTAAGAATTTAACAAAAGGACTAACTGAATACGTGACAGTATAGCAAGGTGACGCTTCAGTGTTGCTTTCTAAAAGAAAAAAAAGAAAAATCTTATATAATTTTCAAACAAATTAACACATACTGCTCAGATGGCTTTAATTCTACCGTTTAATCAGACATTTACACTTTATATGCTAGCCTATTGCCTAAAACTATATCCAAAGCTTAAGAAATGAAAAAGAGCATGCAGGCTAATTTAGTGCTTGTTAGTGTGCATTATGCAGATTAGAGAAAAACCATGTTGCTTAATTTCGGCTAGATACATTTTTTTTTAACTGAAGCTGCAAAACACCATTTGCAGGTGCATTTATTTCCTATCATATGCCAAAGTCAAGCTCAGGCGTAGTTCATAGAGCAGTAATCCTTCATTTCAATCCCCATGCAATGGTATCGGGACCAAACCCAGGAAGACAAGACAGTGCGACGGCATCTCCTGAAGAAGAGTGAGCAGCCCATTAGACAGTGTTGAGATGATGTGTGCAATCAGAAAGATTTCATTACCACAGATGGAAGCACAGCGCTAGAACGAGCAGCGAGAATGCTTTGATTTGGCGCTCAACACCAACTGCTCCGATGGGAAAACATGAAGTGGACAAATTTCACAGACACACATTCAAGACCCAATTGACAAAATGCAGGGAGGGGGGGCAGGCCTTCAAATCATGCACAAAACAAAATCACCAAAATAAAAGACAATAGTTCAAAGCAAATCAGGCACTGATGTAAGTGACTTTTGAGAGGAAATTTGGAGGAAGTGTGGGTGAGTGGAACAGTTTATAGGAGGTTGCAGACAAGAGGCACTGAAAGAGAGCAGGCAATTGAGAAATGTTGAGCTCCTTTCCACATTCAAAAAGGTGAAAGACATCACCCAAGACACCAACAGCAGCTCCCACGCATTAGTCCTGCACACGTCCCAAAAATTATATGGCATGTACACACTCACAAAACCCTCCTTGCCTCTCTCTCTCACACACACACACACACACACACACAGACACACAGACACACAGACACACACAGAGACACAGGAGCATCGGGGTGGGACAGATGAAAGTGTGACCCGTTCGCCCAGGTCGGTGGTGTGCAAAACAGCCAGCTTATTGGTCAAATAAAAATGGATTAAAGACAACAAACAACATGAAATCACAACAGTGCATCAATCAAAGTGGCTGTTATCAAGGTCAACTTACCAGCATTTTTTGGGATGTTGACTGATCGACAAATGTTGCCAGAGTCACACGGAAAACAAAACGAAAGAAAAATTACAAGCAGTTCTAACTTCTTCAGTGATATACAGGCCTAGTTACAACCCACTGTCCAGCAGGAATGGTCTAAATTCAGTGTGACAGCAGCAATGAGTAAATAGCTTTGAGCTGAACATGACCTCCCCCCTTACTGCATCTCTGTGGCCTCCTGAAGACACAGGAACTTGTTAATGTGGCCCTCGAGCTTCCGGGCCAGTGTTGGAAAGCGGGTCTCAAGCTCCTGATGGTGATACAATCTGTCTCGACATATGGGCTGAGATCATGCAAACCTAGTATATGAACCCAAACGAATGGGCGAGCGGGGGGAGTAAAGGTTCGAGGACTAATTGAGCAAAGAATGTGTTAAATGTGTTCACCATGGGGCTTGACTAGCAATTTCTTTACTTTGTGGCATTGGGGAATGGTTGATTATGCTAGCCTATGAATATGCAATTATTTATTAGCGTTATTCACAGAAATAACAACAGAGCCTTGATCTCTTAGCTGGCAACAAGGCAGTGTTCTAATAATTTCTATGGTGATGGTTAATGCATGAAGGACCAAAACAACAGTGGGTGTAAATCATAAGTTGGTTCCTTACAAGATGACAGCGTGAAATGCTAGAAGAATAAAAAAAACACCCAAAACTCAGAAATTAACAATGCAAAGCAGTAAATCCCTGACATTTAAAGTGGGAGTCGGGGTGGGGCACATTGTGTGGCCATCTAGTCAACCCAGTAGCAAAGAAAAAAAAAAAGTAAAAACTAATCCCACATTTCTATGCTTTGTCGACACTACTAGACTTTTAAGCGGCAGGCCAGTGGGATGTAGTGACAGTCTACTGAGGAGAAAGGCCTATATCACCTACTGAGAAATGCAGTAAGCTGTATTAAAATTGCCTTTCTGGATAGGAAGACAAATTGTCTAGCTCTGGGCATTAACATGGAAATGCGATTATAGGAGGAATTGTTGCCGCTAGGATAACGAGGGGAGCTTCAATGCAGTCCGGCAGAAAAAAAAACATCCAACATTTTAACAGGAGCCACTGCAATTCAATAATAAATACTTCCCCTTTACCGAACAAACAGCACATCACTTACAGGACTAGACTCAAGCATAATAATGTCTTGGGATCCGAACGGACCAGAACCTCAGCCGATTAAAGTGATAGGAGTAAATATACACTATCTGCTCAGGTACAGTTCAGCGCAAGTCAAGTTGGCAAACGACCAATTAACACTGCCACGGAAGCTGAAACTACACATAATTAGGTAAGGTGTGGGGAGTAGATATGACAGTGGCAAATGGATTTAGAGGCGTCTGTGCCGACACACTCAACGCGTTTAGATATAGCTTAGTCCTACAGCTGTGTGCGCGATACTGTGGTTTGTTCCAAATTGAAGCCGCCCCTGCTAAAATCCCCCTTAATCTAATGACGTAAATCCTCAAAATATTACCGCCACAAATACTAATCCAGCTACCATCAGATGGTGGTCCTTAACCCTTGTGATATCACATGCATTATGTCAAACCTATTTGCCATTGTGTTCAGACATTTGTGGAAGACTGTAACCAACGAAAGTTACGAAGGTAACTATGGTTCTGTGAATTCCCGGATGACTGCCAGTGCAGTCCACAAAGTGGATATTTCCTCTCGCGCTTCGCGCAGGTCGAGCATTAATAACAACAAAGTCACCTGTGACAACGTAGGTGTCGGGGCCACTCCCCTA
>JAODLI010000024.1:5603806-5618083 GCA_027575585.1 Percopsis omiscomaycus | reverse complement strand
TGTTTTGGCTTCATTGAGCTCAGCTGAGTCATTTATCCCGGATGTCTTAATTCTACTTTTGTGCAACAGGCCCCAGGTCTCTTACTTGGCCTCTTTATTGGTGTTGATGATACAGGTTGTGATGCAGTGAAGGCAACAGTTGAGGTGCCAACATCAGTGCAGGAGTGTTCTGCATGCCTGTGATACATAAAAACAGACATTTCGATATCTTAAAACTACACACACAATGAATGACATCACATAATAAAGTAACTGTGAGTCAACTAAGCTATACTTTTGAACTGAGGTCGGAGAGTTTTCACAGAAATGTGTTAACTGTGCAGGTCACCGGTGTAACTTCATCTGACAGATCATAATCCTTGCAATCATATGCCTACAACAAGAAGTAAAATCACATAAGAATTTCAGTCATTAAATTCTGTTTTACAATTTAAAACAGTGGTTCCAAAATCACATTGATTTTATTTCGCTTGGTAGAATAGGCTGTATTTTTGCGAAGATGGAATTAAAGCAATTTCAGTGATGTTTTCGGGGGTGGCTTCGTTAAATTGAAGCTCTGTTTTGTAAATGAAAGTTAAATGATACCTTTAAAATCTTCTCATATGGGTTATATGTTATTGTTTTCTGTTTCCATTACCTTTTATGTATTTTTTTATTCCAAAAAAATCAATATTTTTTAGGTATAACTATATGAGCTTTTCCCTTACAAATAGGAAATGCGCCGCTGGTGTAGTGGTATCATGCAAGATTCCCATTCTTGCGACCCGGGTTCGATTCCCGGGCGGCGCACTTACTTTTAACCTTGTGTCTTTGCACTTACAGTTTGGTGATATTTATATTGGAACCCACCATTAAAATGTGTGTTATTGGCCCAACTTTGGGGTTGACTATAATACTTTATGCCTGAGTCAATTTCCAGATGTGTGTTGCAGTGTTCGGTCATTTTTTTTGTTTATGGTATTTGTAATACGTGGCTAAATATACCAGTTATTCTTGCGTTTAAATTACAAGCACCAGATTAAAATAGGTCCTTAATGGACAGATTTGCAGATGTGGTAGGTCGTCCGTATGTGTATGCGAGGATTCAGCGCGCAGCCAGGTTACGCTGCTGACGCCGCTCGTCCGCCATCTTCAACTTCCCATTGTTTGCATCAGATTGAGGTTGTCTGCGGTGCGTGCAAGTACACTTGGGCACCGATTGATATTAAATAGTAGATAGCCGGTGTTTTTGTTCTCGCTTGAGTTCAACGCAAACTCTTTGTATGTCAACGCATTGAATAAGCCCCAGGACACGACCACTGAGCTACGATGATGGACGACGATCAACCCAAAACCTTGTAAGTAAGGCCGGCTTGGTCTAAACCCCGGAACGGATATTTATATTTGTACGCCGCGTTTTAATTATATATAACGTTTAACGTGATTAAAATTGAAAATAGAAATTAACGACATTTCAACACGCCGCCGAGAACACCTACATTCTTTACTTTACATTTTATAACAGTCATGTGGAACCTACAGTGACTATCGCCACGAGACGTATTTTTTGCCATGTAAATAGACTGACCCACATCTCAGCCAAAACCAGTGCTAATGCTAGCAAACGTCAGCCCCCGTGTAAATCGTGGGTATTTTGAAGTTTTCCAAAATATTTAATATTGCGTTGGCTTTGTCACTCTCATTCACATATCGATTTTTATTCGGCATTTTTGAGTGTATGGAGACGGTACGTGCCGTTTTCTATTCGTGCTTGCTAGCCACTTAGCGCCAGGCCCATGTGAATACATTCTCCACCGGCGGGTTGTAGACTGTGTGACAGACCAGCCACGTCAACGCTCGGTGGGACACCAAAAACGGTTCCGAGGGTGGGTTAGCATTCTCGACGTCCCTTGGAAAAGTCGTCACTATTGGTATTGTACGGTTAACGAGTTGTTTTTCCAGTCATTGACTTAGTTTTGGTCAAGTCACAGAATGCAGTTAGCTGCGTTAACTAGCCTTTGTTTGCATGCCATTTCCTGTTTCACGAAGCCTCATCCCTTGTTCTTCCCTTGGCGCAGGTATGTGGGGAACCTTTCCAGGGATGTCACCGAGGCCCTTATTTTACAGGTCTTTAAACAGATTGGACCCTGCAAGAGCTGTAAAATGATAGTTGATGTGAGTATTTTCTGTATGGAAAATATGAAGTAATTCTGTCTTTTGCGAAAATGGAGGGAACCTTGCAGGATACTCTGGCAAATCGACTTATTTGATAAATGTATAGGTATCGATGTATAGTGAACAATTTCAGAATACTGGTACCCAGATATAAGTAAAAATAAATAATAATTTTAAGCCCTGTTTGGACTAGATTTGTTTTACATGGGGAGGTGGAGTAATTTCCTTTATCACAGGATGTCTGTAATATTTCTGGCCTATTTGCACGGGATGTGAAATTAATGACAGAGATGGTGCATTCGGACAGGACTAAAATCACTGAGAAGCTCTAGTAATAAACTCTGTCCGACTAGGGTTTTAGAGCAGAACTTGAGGAATTGAAAGTCTTGTACAAAAAATGTGTTGTACACCAGAGAGAATGTTAATCCATACTTGTTAAGGCCATTACAACCTCTAAATTCACATTTCAATGCTCCTTTTCCTCTCCTAATCCTCCCCTTTGGGATCAGAACCTGTCTTTGGCATTTGTTGTGATTTAGTTTTGCTGAGGACTTATATCTTTCAATTTTGTTTACCTTTTTGACAGACTGCAGGAAATGATCCATACTGCTTTGTGGAGTTCTTTGAGCACAGGCATGCTGCTGCCTCGCTGGCAGCCATGAACGGACGTAAAATATTGGGTAAGGTAAGCTATCGTATCTAAAGGGTGAGTGGGGATGGGTGGGCTTTTGGTGCAGAGCTTCTTGAAGATGTGCCTTCCAGTTGTCTTAAGGAAAACAGGATTCAGGGTGAAAGAATAAATCATTTTATATGGCTCAGAATTGTATTTTGCAGCAGGCTTATAACACTGTGGAATACTGTGCAATACTTCATCCTCAACTGTTGGATGAACTGATATTCATTAAAATCTGAACTTCATTCATTTTTTGTATTTTTCTTTTTCTTTAATTTGAGCTCTTTTATAAGTTGGTCTGATCTCCTTGGCACCTTTTTTAGATATCAACCAGCTGAAGGCACTCGTGTTAAAAACATCTATGATGTAAACGCATGTATTTTTTTTTCTGTACTCATTTCTGCAGGAGGTCAAAGTCAACTGGGCCACTACACCAACCTGCCAGAAAAAAGACACAAGCAGTAAGTCCCAGATATTACCGATTGTCAATTGCACAACAGGAATATCCAGATGGGCATTTAGATTAGGCTTCTTTTTTTTTTTTGTAGTGGTATAACCATCGTTTTATATATTGTGAAAACATTTCAACTATTGTAATGTGCATCATTTTGTATTCAGTGTTTTTATTTATGATTCCACAGATCATTTCCATGTCTTTGTCGGAGACCTAAGCCCAGAAATCACCACAGAAGATGTTAAAGCAGCCTTCGGCCCCTTTGGAAGGATATCGTACGTATCAAGCTAATATTTACTGGTGAACTGTTTAGTCATATAATGGTTGTGAGGAATGAATCTAGGCTCTGCTGGCAGACTGGATACTGGATCCTAAAAATAAATGGGAGAGGGTGGGTGCAGTGTAAGGGTCCTCACTGCAAAGATTTCCAGTGGCTATGAAAATAACTTGTACGAGGATTATCCCCCCCCAAATAGCAGTGGACCAAATGAATATATCTTAAACCCATCACCCTACCTCAACAAAAAAAACTGAAACACACAAATTTGCTATTGTTCCATTTTGTTATATTAGTGATATTGTCCAAATATCTATTTTGATTTCCACTACAATACTGTTTTAATTATTTATTATTATTGAATTATTTGACACTGCGTCTTTAACTGCAGTAACGGTACCCCTTTATTACACTACATGAACACTATATACAGGTGTGGTTTTAATGTATGTATTTGTCCATAGGGATGCTCGAGTCGTCAAAGATATGGCTACAGGGAAGTCTAAAGGCTATGGCTTTGTATCTTTCTTTAACAAGTGGGTGAGTAGTCCAGTATTTTAATCGCCAATCCACATTCAAGCGTGATCTAAACAGTTGAGAATTGTGTTTAAAAAAAAAAATGATCCATGCTTTTGCAATACAATTGATTGTATTAAAATCAAAGCGTTTAGTGGTGGAGATAAATATAACTGTAAAGTCTGTTCAATTGTTTAAATGTGATGGCGCATTACGTGTTTCAGGATGCAGAAAATGCCATTGGGCAGATGGGTGGTCAGTGGTTAGGAGGCAGACAAATCCGAACCAACTGGGCCACAAGAAAGCCCCCTGCCCCAAAGACCACCTATGAAAGTGCGTTGGCATTTTTTTTAATGTACAGTTGTTGGTTCAGTAGATTGACATTTAAATAATGGCTTGTTCTTTTTTTTTTTACTACTAGGTAACTCTAAGCACCTATCTTTTGATGAAGTTGTGAACCAGTCCAGCCTCAGTAACTGCACCGTGTACTGCGGTGGAGTCAGCACAGGACTCACAGGTCAGAATAATGGCAGTATTCATGCAGGGTAATGATAAAACTGTTTCGTAATTGCCATTGATGACTTGCAGATGATTAGTGGTGTATCTAGAGAATTTAAATTGTTTATTATTCATAATAAGAAAGCCGGCATAGTATAATGCCAATGGCTATATCAGCAACGTAGTCTGAATGTAACTACATTTTTAGGTTCTGAATGCCCAGTGGGTTTTTAATCCAGCAAAGAAGTTTAGCTGCCGGTTGCTAAATAACACGGCTTTACAGCCAAGTTGGTGATAAGTCGCTAAATGCATCGCCAAAGGACACCTGTACATCGATGCCTCAATATTTTATGACATCCTTAATACGTAAAATTAATTACAAAATGAAGGATTTCCTTTTTACCTAGTTACATGGAACTGTAAGATTATCTAACGTTGCCTTTCTATTTGCCAGAACAACTGATGAGACAGACATTCTCCTCATTCGGACAAATCATGGAGATTCGAGTGTTCCCTGACAAAGGCTACTCGTTTGTGAGGTATGTCACCAGTAACACTAAGTTACTCGGGGGGGGTTGTTATCTTGGTGGGAGATCTTGATACACTTTCTGTAGTAGCTGTTTAAATATCTAATTTGCACACGTGTATTTGAAGAAACCTGGTGCTAAATAGTGCTTTCCAATCTCTCTAGGTTTAACTCCCACGATGCAGCAGCCCATGCCATAGTGTCAGTGAATGGCACCTCAATAGAGGGCCACGTAGTCAAATGCTATTGGGGCAAGGAGACTCCAGACATGATGAGCCACATGCAGCAGATGCCTGTGCCCCAGGTAAGAACGGCCAGTCTCCTCCTGCAACACCCCTGACTATGGTGGATTAGATTGAGGGGAGGGGGGGGACAGACAGACAATGGATGGTAGCTGAACTGTGAGATACACTGTGCATGCTAATGGTTGCACAGTAGCTTGACGATGTTGTTTTTTAAATTTTTTCGGACCAGTGGTCCCAAATTAGAACCGGTACATGGAGTTTATAGCCCGTTTCAACCCAGGTTGATACGGTGGTATACACGGTGGTATCTTCTGTTCTTCCTTCCAGCAAAACAAGATGGGTTTTCCTGCAGCTCAGCCCTATGGCCAGTGGGGCCAATGGTACGGCAACGGGCCCCAGATCAGCCAGTACGTACCTAACGGCTGGCAGGTGCCCACTTATAACGTCTATGGCCAGGCCTGGAACCAGCAGAGCTTCAAGTAAGTAGTATTTCGCACAGAGAACCTTAAATCCTCATCCTCAAGACCAGGGAAAGGATTGTCAGCTCTGGCCACCAGAGGGAGCTGTACCCACCCACCCCTCCACTTCAACGAACCCCTCATCATGTCCATCTTATGAAGATTAAGGCAGAAAAAGGCACACCAAATACATGCATCTGAACTTTTATTTTGTTTGTCGACTGATAAAGCACAACGTATCATTTTATTTTATAAAAAAAAATGTATTTTTCTATATTTGTTACTTGAAATTCCCCTAGTAGTTTGTTTTCATTACAAATATTACAGCATTTGGGAACAAACGTTTCCATTGGAGATGAAAGAGAGGGATACTTTGTTGATGGAAAATGGCTAACATTGCTAAAGCATTCTGTAGTCCTGTTAGCAATCCAAATTTACTTTCCTAATTTCTTTAATTTTACATTGATACCCTGAAGAGATTGTATTGTTTGTAATTCTGTCATGTGAAATGTTTGTAGATTTCTTCCAAATTTTGTATTGCCATTTTAATGTAGGACAGAATATGCAGTGTTTTCTTTGACCTAAAAATACTATAAAATATGTTTGATCTAGATTTCTGAAGTGTCTGCAGAGCAAGGCTATGCTCAAAGATTTAAGACAGACAATTGGAAGAGATGATGTCAGATTATCTTAATCAGTGCCTAAGAGAAGAGGGGCCTTTCTTTAACCTTGAAGTCTGTAGCTATAGCCTGTATAAACTGTTCTTTGCTACTATCATCTTTGTTATGACAATGGTGATGGTAAAACACATTTTTGTTCAGTTGTGCATTATTATAGTTTAGAATTGTTACAAGATAAATTAAAAGTCTAAATTGTTGTAATACAACGCAGTTTATCTTGGATTTTATGTTTGTAGGGAGGGTGCTATTCCGGCTTAGCTTGTCTGCTATATATATATATATATATATCTCATTTTATTTACATTTTCATTTCTCCTTCGGCCCATCCAAAAATCTTGATCTCTTTTCTACTAGCTTGATTTTTGTGCCGCCTGCCTTATCCCCACCATCTCTAGTAACAATGTTTGCTTTCCTCTTAATCCGGTCTGTCCATATTGTAGTTGCTCCAATATGTGCCCTCCCAACTTGGCCTCACTATCGCCTCATTTCTTCTAACCTGCTGGCGATTTGTCTCTCTGTCTCTCCCTCTCTCTTTCCCTCGTTTTTGCAGTCACTTACCGGCCAGTGCTGGGTGGACTGGCGTGAGCGCCATCAGTAACGGTGGGGTTATGGAGCCTACGCAGGGATTGAATGGCAGTATGCTAGCCAACCAGCCCGGTATGGGAGCTGCAGGATACCCCACACACTGATTTTTAGGGGACGGGGTGTGAGATATTTTTGTCAACTGTCAGCTTTTCATTGGCTGTAAGTCGCCCTGCGGGGCTGTGTAACACCGCCTCCATTTTGCGGCAGGACTGAGACTTTTACTGGGACGTGGAACCTAACGGCAAGGTTGATGTCTAATAGACGATGTAAATGGGATTTCATGGGAGGGGTTGCAGTGGGGGGGGGGAGGGGCCGCAGTGGGGGGGAGGGGCCAGGGAGGAGCGATTTCACCCATACAGGTATTTACACCCTATATGGTAGGGGAGACTGGCCACGCACCAGGACTCTTACCATTTTTACGTTAAATGTAAATGAATATAAAACAAAACTTTTGGATTTGCGCCCTTTTTTTTTATTATTTTACATTTGACTAAAAACTGCTTCCACTTAACATCTTACCTCTCAGATAGGGGTTGTTGTGTTTTTTTTTTTTTAGATGAGAAACTCAGTCTGAATTATGTGCTAAGTTATGAATCTGTTATTATTTGAGCAATGAAAATGGGTTTAATTTTGTTCCTCATTTTCTATTGAATAAAAAACCAATTGCAGGGATTGTTGCCACTGCTGTTTCTCTGTAAGGGCAGTTAAATATTGCACAGTTTTTCCTCTTGTACTTTGACAAATTTTATCGCCAAGAGTTTTCTTTTTGCATTCCATTTCTCCTCCATATCTTTCGATGGCCTCAAATCTTTCTTTTTTTGTGTCCACTTGTAAATAACCACATTTATTTGAAGACTATGTAAGTAAAATGCTACTGTTAACTGTGGGTGCTTGCTTTTCATTTTGATTACTCAACAGTTAACTCAACATTGTAAGTAGCAGAGTGGCACTATGAGATCTGGCACAGTGCAGCACACGTAATTCTTCCATGCAGGTACAGGATAGCATTGCCATGCAGTGCAAACTTTAAAAGTTAACCCAATTCAGATTTTTTAGGGTGAGCATGTAAGGACATTTCTAGTTTTTGTTTTTGTAATATCTATTGAAATGCCAGTATTTTGTATCAACCCTGAGCGGATAAGAAATTTACAGTGTTGCCCTTTTTGCCAGAGTAATGGGGGAGGCCTACATTGTAATTGTTGCCTTATAGAGCTGGTTTCTTTTAGCTGACACAATACACTTTTTAATTAGGCAGTGCCTACAAACGTTTGATCTAGGGAAGGCTATAGTCTTGACAATTGATAATGACTCTGCTACTGTAATCAATGTTTTCTTGCTTTGTCCAATTAAAATGCTGATGCGCATAAACCACATTTTGTTTTGTTTTCAGACAGGGTATTTGAAGCAATAGTCTTATCAGATGGCAATGAAAACCTAGTCATTCCAACCAAACACTACACCAGCTAACTTTTATTTTAGGCCTACCAGGCGCATCATTGGACTACAGTGCCTAAGGTGGGTATAAAGAGAAAATTCAAATGTTGGCTTGAGTTTATGTATCGAGTTAAGTTTACATGAAAAGATTGCATAATGTACAACTGTTACCAACCCCAAAAAATAAACTGTAGAATTAACAGTAACTTATCTTGATTTCTTACAGCATGTAATTTATAACACCATAACATATTAAACATTCATTTTAGTATAATTAGAGTACTGGAGAGTACCAGTGGGACTAAATTTCTTTATACACTATAGCTTGGTGGAAGCCCAAGCCTTTTGAAATACTTGAATGTAACTCTTTAGGTACAATTTGGTCCAAAGGGTTGACACTTTTTGACAACTGTCTAACAGGAAAATGTAAAATTGTCTTGAAGTGTTTGGGGTTGAATTTCCACGGTCAAATATTACATGATCATATGTTTTGTCCACAAAGTAACCTATTTTAAATGATGCCGTCTTATGTTTACAAAGAAACAAATTATTCTCTGTTTTAAAGCCATGAACAGTAAACGGGTTGTTTGCACATATTGGGTCCCATTTTGGTAATGACAATTTGATAATCGGTATAAATGAGAATTCAGGAAAAATAAAACACTGTGCAAATAAGAAGCCTGGGAAGGATGAGCCATTACTGCATTTATCTGGATTAGATTTTTAGCCAATTAATGTGGCTGTTAACATGGATGTAAATTTAAACAGTGGTGTAAACACTCGCCGCAAACTACTTATTGTGTTTGCATTAGAATGCAATATTAAAGATTAAAATGTGGGAAAAACTAATTCATGATATACAATATTTCCACGGTAAAATAATTTTATTGTGTAAACCACCTGTATATTGAATATAGCTAAGCTGAAATGATCACTTATTTTATTTTTTAAAAATATGCACATTTCTTGTTTAATACAAAACAAGGTTTTAATATTTGTTGAAACAAAAAACAACCAAGTATTTCCACTGATACAGTGCTTTCCACTCAGCTATATATTCTCATAAGTATTGTATTTAGACTTAACATAAATAAAATTTGCAAAAATTACATCTGCGATATCGTTTCATTGTGGATCATGTAGTGAGCAGTTCCATTGTCTTTGCAAAGATTCCACCCTGCAGCGTCTCTATACCTAATGGCAGTCAAAATGTCTTAGAGCTTAAAGCCAGAATGAAGCGCTACCACCCCACCGGTAAGGTTGTAGTATTGTACACTGTAGAACCCAGCATCCTCAATCATACCTTTAAATGTTTCCTACCAAAAAAAAGAGGAGAAGGTAAGTTACAAACCAAAGTTAAACCCACAACTGGATTCAAACTGAAGTATACAAAAATGTAACATACAAATACATTTATTTTTATCCCAGACAAAGTCTCAGTGTATACAAATGAGTAATTAATTTTCACCTGGTCAGGAAACTTGCGGATACTTTCTACCAGGTACTGGTAGGACTTCCAATCTCCAGCAATCACCTCTCCCAATACTGGAATGAGCTGGAAACTGTACGCATCATAAAGCCTGTGGAACACACGTGTTTCTGACTTCTTTATTTACTGGCATAGCGGTAGAGATGTGGTTTATGTAGGATAGGAAGAGTAGTCTCACCTAGCCATCACAGGGTTGTTCACTTTACTGAACTCTAAGCACATGAACCTGCCACCAGGTTTAAGCACTCGTAGGGCTTCTTGTAGTGCCTTAATAAGAAAACAAATGCAAGGAGTTCATGAATACATTACTGTAATACAGGCTTTAGAGCATTTCAGTTACTATTATTTACTGAAAAAACCTCTGCAAATTTCATCGTGATACATGTATATTTAATCCATAATCAAATCCATATAGGCATCTTGAAATTGCTCAATATTGTTACCCAGTAGTCTGAAACATAAGCTTTACTTTTAAAATATGAATTGGAACATAATATATTTTTACATCATATACTGGCATATAAACGTACACCAATTATTCTAAATTAATTTGGTTCTTTTTTTTTTGTTGTGAAAATGTATTATTTTTCATGTTGATTAATTAATCAATTATTTCATTGTTTCACTCCTAGTGACATTAACACGCGAGTTTAGTATGAAATTTACCAAAGTAAATTTACTAAAGTACACTACATGGCTGAAACTGTCCCAGAATTCTTTGCGCCTTGTCGTCACTAACAGACTTTTTATTTTTATACATACATTATAATATAAATCCTTCCTAGTTGTTTCTGAGGACAAGAAGGGAGCTTCTTCAAGGGCTATGGTCCCTTCGAGGTGTCCCTGAGCAAGACACCTAACCCTAACTGCTCCCGATGTGTTGGATGGCGCCTTGCATGGCAGACACCACCATCGGTGTGTGAATGGGTGTGTGAATGGGTGGATGTGAGGCAATGTACAGCGCTTTGGGTGACCTGTTTGGTACGATTAAAGCGCTATATAAATGCAATCCTATTGGGATTGCCACAGTCCGCTGCAAGTATGCTGAGTGAAGTATGCAAGGCATCTGCCTTCTACACACTACTGACATGCATTAGTAGTATGCGGAACATACTTGCGGTAACATACAAGTACGTATCGCATAGAAATGTGGACGTGGGTCAATTACTGTTTAGAAAATGTATTAGAAATAATAATCAGGGCTCTGGTTTATGACCTGATCCACACGGGTGACGTTGCGAATGCCAAAGGCGATGGTGTAGATGTCAAACTGATCATCATTAAAGGGAAGCTCTTCTGCATCACCGACCACCCAGGACAAGCCTGGCACACACACAAAAACAAGCGTTAATAACAAGCAGACAGGTTGTTAAGTATTTCAGTCAAAATTTGTAACATGTTGCATTATTTGTGGTTGTCAGATATGACCCCCCCCAAAAAAAAAAACCAATAACAAGAAACAAGCTATAAACGAACTTTAAAAAACAATAAATTAAAAAGATATTTCATGACCCCCATACAGGACCTTGTGACCTATCCAGTAACCACTGAGCTATGAGCCTAAAGAAAGTTAATAGGACCCTTTATAAAAAGGGGACTGGCAAACGATGGCTGCCCACTGCTCCCAAGTAGTAGTAGAGAATCAATTAAGTGTTGCTCAACTAAGCCTACCGGAGGTGATGCCCATGTGCTCAGCTTTCTGTTTTCCCACTTTCAGCATCTCCTTGTTAATGTCACAGACCACAGCCCTGGACCCCTGGGGCTCGGCCTCCCGCGCTGTAGAGTAACTGTCGGAAAGCTCCTGCCAAGATGGCGTTTGCATGGACCGTGCCGCGCGTCTCCGCTGTCGCTCCTCCTGGGAGTGAACATAGTCTAGGAAACGGTACGAGATGTCGCCTGGAAGGGAAAGACACATGGCTGTTTCGATGCAGCAATACACACACGCAGTCACACACAGCTATGGCAAGAAATACGGGTACACGTTTGCTGTGCCAGATGTGATGAATGCATGAATGCAGAATTACAGAAAATCAAATATAGTTCTTGAATGATACATCTTGAATGTGCGTGTTTTCTATGTGGCGGATCATAAGTGCTTTATCTTTGTGTTTGTTGTATGTCTGATGCTAGACTTATTTACCTTTAAAAAAGGTAAACTCAGTTTGTGTCTGGAATCACCCTTGTGCTTCAAACCAGCGTTACAAAAACGGTGTTTTGGTTCAAAGCGTTTATAAAACAGAACAGAACAGAAGCAGTTGGGCTGGGCTGACATTTAGGGTTCTAAAGGGAACTATATTGGAGGGCGGCAAATTTACACACACCTCACGCCATTATAGTTCACATCACAATATTAAGACAGATATGTAGCCTGGTATGACCATGCTGATTTTGCAAGCTCTTCGATTTGGATGGTCTTACAAGGTTAATATAAATGGTGTACACAAGCACATATCCAGTACAGACCTGTTCCCCCCGCCATATCCAGTAGCCGTGTGCCAGGTTGTGGGTGCATGGCATGCAACAGCATGTCTTTCCACAGTCTATGGACCCCTAGACTCATGGCATCATTCATCACATCGTACTTCTGGGCCACGCTTTCAAAAACCTTATATACTAGGGGGAAATAAACATAGATAGAGGGCAACCAAATGAAAAAGTATACCTTAACTGATGACTGACTAAGAGAAGAGTGTGCGAATGCGCATCTAATATTATGATATAGGCGGATGACACCTTTTAATGACCGCTGTCATGATATTCTTAGAATAAGCAGCATGCATTACCTCTCTTCGCCTTCTCTGCCTCGGGAACAGTTTCGAAACCAAAGTGGGTGCTTCTGTCCGCGGCACCATCGCTGAAACAACGACAGGAGGAGAACACTGAACAGCAACTTGGCCGATCTAATATACTACCAAATGCAATGTTACGGTGGCTGCGGACAACTCTTCGGACAAGCTGTCTGATGGAAGCCGCCATTTTGTCTGGTGACGTGGTCGTTTCGTCACGCAATCGTACTTCTTCACGTAATTTCCAGCAGACTGGACAACCTTAATGCCTTGCTGCCTCTTGAATTGGTATGGTGTACTAAACGCAACGTCTCAAATTCTCAACGTTAGGTCTTTATTGACAATAATATCCAATGCTGCATTTACTTTTATTTAAATGATTTTTTTAATTTATTTGAACAAGATATGTGACTTTGTACAAATGTGACTTTGTACAAATAGTGATGCACTTATATGTGCATCGCTATGCACATATAAGGATGGAATGAAGTTTCATTAGGATTTATACTAATTATAATGAATATCATCCAGACTTTTAGGTAAAGTCCTTATGTGTACATCTTATAGTAGGATAATAACATGATTGTGAATTTGTATTGGTTACTTTTGATGTGGGAATATAATTAAGACAAATTGATAAGGATTGTGCATATTTGTCTTTTCTGTCACACAATCTCTAAATTATATATTAACATTAAAAATATTTGGGACTACCTCACAAAAAAGTTAATTAAATGCAAAATAAATAAGGAATTAGAAAGGGACACATTCAGTTTTGAGTTATTCACATATTAAGCAATATAATTATGTCATTTGACATACATTTTAGAAATATATTTTTTTCCACTTTGGATTTGAATTCACGTCAACCATGCCTATATGAGCCAGTTTCCAAGATAATCCAAGTCATTATTACCTGCTTTCCACCCAGATACTCTATTATAGGCCTATTTAAGCGATAGGCCTACATGTCTGCCTCTGTTTCCTTCTCCCACTCCTGCCACCTGGTTACGATATGTTGCTTTATGATTTACCTCCATTTAGACCAACCTAATGGAATATTACGATTACAATTAGGTCATTTAGCAGACGATTTACAATTATATGCTGCTATTACATGGAGCAGATGTTAGGCATCTTGCTCAAGGATGCTTACAGGTAGGCCAACTCTGCGGCTCAAACCCACGACCTACTGTAAACACCTAAATAAAAACTACATAAAATGTAGCCTACAGTATACTGTAAGCTACATTTTATGAGCTGAATATTTGATTACTGTAGTAATATATCACTACAGTAATCAAATATTCAGCTCTGATAAGGTTGTATGTTAAGCTAATTTGGCCGATTAAGACATAACAAGATTACCTTATTTATTAACAATAGGCTACATATTACTATTACATAGTATTATGTATTGATATTCAGGGTCCGAAATTAACTTTTTGACTCACCGGCCAAGGTGGCCGGTAGATGAAAAAATCCACCGGCCAAGCATATTT
>JAODLI010000024.1:5543972-5554575 GCA_027575585.1 Percopsis omiscomaycus | reverse complement strand
CACACGCACACACACACACACATACACACACGCACACACACACACACACACACACACACACACCCATAAACACACACACACACACACACACACACACCCACACACACACACTCACACACACACACACACACACACACACACACACACACACACACACACACACACACACGTGTTTGCAATTGCGCCTCAAGGGGGGTGGGGGGAGTTATGATTCAACTACGGCATCATCTCAATTCGTCTCAAAGGATGAGAGGCGTATGGCACGACAAACTAAACTCTCTTGCCCTCTTTTCTTTTTTCTTTTTTAAAGGCAAGAGTGTGTATACGCTGGAGTCGAACGGGATGGGGGGAGTTTAAGAGGACAGCGCCACGCTGGCCTAATCATATTACGGGTGCCATATTATATGTCAAGCTGTCACTTTCAATTTGATTTGGCGCTGCCGCGGCGGGCCCCGGACTTTTCTTTATATTTCTGTTGTGATTGGGGCTTGATAGGGGCCGGGTCGGAGCTTGGGCGTACACAAGAGAGAGAGCATTCCGCTGCTGCGAATGTCAGTCATGTGTTTACAATTAGTGTTGGTCCGGACTCAGAGCGGAGGGCATGCGCGTGTGTGTGCGTGTGTGCGTGTGTGTGCCTGTGTGTGCCTGTGTAGGGGAGCTGGAGCGGTCAGACCCGATGACCTCTTCGCACTGAATCACATGTCTGATATTATTCCTGTCTCCTGTTTGAACTCCTGTCATGTGTCTCAGCGGCCAATCTGTCCCACTGGCGTGGAGGACCACACGCGGGGAGGGGTTGGGCTGCGTCTGTGGAAGGAAAAAGTCTGTGGAGTTGCTCAGCACCACGAGCAGGGTAAATTGAGGAGATACAGACTGACAGCAGGGGGAAAGGGAAGGAAGGAGGGGTCAGAGAAGGGGGGGGGTGCAGGGCGTGAGCTCAGTCAAAGCCAATTGTCCTCCAATTGAGTGGAATGACTCTGAGGAATTGGTAGGAGTCGAGTCTTTTGTGCGTGAGCAGCTGAATCACTTGAGCGATTGAGTCTGAAATCCCCTTGCTTTCCTCCAACAGAGTGTTTTACAGCTATTCAGATTTAGCCTCCCTTGAGCAATCACCTTCTCCCTCGTCCTCCCTTGCTCTCCCTGTTTTTCTCTCTGTCTCTCTGTCTCTCCATCTGTCTCGGTCTAATAGATCATCTGTTTGGCGAGAAAGACCAGAGAGGTGTCAAAGCTGAGGGCTTGGAGCTGTTGATTCAAACAAGACTTCAGTTTCATTTTTAAGAAGAAAACTGCAAATTGAGAGAGAGAGTGACAGAGAGCGAGAGAAAGAGGCTCTGAACAAAGAGTGAGAGTTGGGCCTTGGTGGCCATGCTGAAATCCTAAAATATCCATCTAATGGTGTTTTATCTTCATCTCTAAGGTCTAAGCATTGAATATCTGTCAGAGGGCTGTCCTGCAGCCAGTAGCTAACTAGGGCCAAATCGTATCCCTATACTCACTAACGTGTCAAAAGCAAGACTTTGAGGTCAGAGTATGATTGAAAACTTGAAATATTCTTTATTCTCTTTTATCATTCCCTTACACGTCATTCTGCAAGACGTTGAGTCCTGCAAGAGGGCCAGGGTTAGGGTTTGCATTGCAGTGCAATATACAGAGGAAGGTGCTTTCAGCAGAAGGGCTAAGGTTATAATTTCTTGCCCACGATCAGGGGATAACGCATTACTGTAATCACATTACATTGGTCTGTAACGTAGTAATGTAATGCATTACTGTTCCTAAATTCAGTAATCACATTACAGGTACTAATCAAACAATTATATAGTTACTTGCAATTGAGCTTTGTTTTTGGCATTTTTCTGTGAAGTGATCTTTGGCCTGGTTTTCACCAACTTTGCTGTCGGCTTTGTGGTTATTATTTTAATAATGAGCATGAAAGAAAGACCTTCTGTATGTCCTCCTTATTAGTATAGGGATTTGCACTGATATGTGGGCATATGTAAGGTAAGGAAACTGTCATTTATTAATATAAGACTGTTCGAGATTGTAGCTTTAAACAAGATATTTTTTGTTGCTAATGTTGGACCCTAACTCCTCAAATACTACAAACACATAGGATCAACATTATCCATGCTAATTTACAGTACTGGGCTCATTTCAAAAGGCTAATTCTACAGCACAAGGAGCCAAATGTTACTAAGGCATTCATAGAAAATGAAAAGAACTCGTCACGCTCTGAGCATCTCATCTGACTTGATTGATAATGGCTCATTTACATTCCAGCCTCTCATAGCTAATGGTCCATAAATCCTACACAGATAATGCCCTAGAATAAAGTGAAAACAGACAGTATAAATCAATCATCGAATAGAGTGAGCTGTTGTTTCAGTGCTTTACTCCACTTGTTAAAAAAAAACAAATAAACACACTGATAACTGATAAACACACATAAGCACACACACACACATACACATATTATAGATATAGGGGCAACGGTCTTTGTGAGTTTCAGACCGACACAGTTGTCATTATTGCGTCCAGTACCCATGCTGTTTAAATAGCAAATGCACTTGCGCCCATCTGAGCGCCCGTGGGCGTTTTGGCCTTAAAATGAGGTGTGGTCAGGTGCAATGTTGGCACATTGCTATCTTGAGGCAGCGGAAAGCAATTGCGCGATTGACCAACAAAAACCTGATCTGAAGTCAATGGCGCAGTATTTCACTGTTATTTTAAAGGTGCATTATCAAGATGGCGATATGTGTCTACATAGGCCAGTGCACTCTGCCTGTTACATACACAGGGACGCACAGCAGCATACAAACATGCAAAACATTAAAAATAAAAAGATTACAATGTGAAATAATATTATTGTGTACATCAAAAAATACATGTCATAATGGTTAGTCATAATATTTATCAGATGGTCTGCTTGCGCGCTTTCACTTCACGCACGTTTCCTCTGCAGAGTAGCGTTCTTTCATACTACTTGGCCATTATAATACCAATCCATCCGCCAAGGCGCAAGCACACCTGGCTATTAAGAAGAATGGGAGAGGAGACTGATTGGTTTATTGCATGGTACACCCAAAACACAGCCATGAATAATTCATTAGTACAACCCTTTTGAACCATGCGCTTGGCTCTGCAACAATTCTTTCCGCCGTTAAACTAGCAAAACTGAATTTGGAAACGCCTTAAATGCACTGTGGCCATGCGCTTTAGACTGTGCACTTAGATAGTTAAAATAGGGCCCATAGACACAAATACACAAACTTTAGATTGACAATTGCACAGACACACCAAAACAACAAGACACACACCTGCTTTATTTTCTTCAAATTCTACAGCGCAAAGACATTTCTAGTTTATGAACACAATCAGCGTTTCCCAGCACAAGTGGGGATTTAATATTTTACGAGGGAGCAGAAGTTATGGACTATAAATATGCACACGTCTCTTGTGCTGAGATATTGGCACTGGCAGGCCACATTAATGTCACATTAAATCCGACCGCCTGTTGACAAGTCCTATTTGACCCTGCCTGTGTGCACACACACACAAACACACAGACATTATTAAATCCTCATTGTCAGTGCTTGACTTAAACTGGGTATGAAATATACACTCAATATACCAAAACCAAAGTTAAACCTAAAACTGCAACTATTATATTGCGTTATATGCATGAAGTGGTCCAAATCAGTGCCCTTGTTAACTTATGCTGAAATATAACACGCTCTCCATCGATGAATGTGTAGAAATATCCAAACTGAAACTAGCGTTAAAGCAAAATAAAGGCCAAGGTATACTACCAAACGCGCAGCAACGCGTCCAACGCAGACACGGAAGAGCACTCAGGCCCTTGCAAAGTATACTTCATTTTCTCTTCTTGCGAACGCGTCTCAGTGCCTTGTGGCCGTGTCGGCTATTTCTGTATGCAAGAAAAATGTATACTTTGGCCTTAAGTTGTAGGACAGAAAAACCGAGAGGGGAAGCAGAAAATGAGAATGTGAGAGAGATAGAGAGAGAGGGAGACACATCAAAGGCCCCGGTGTTTTCCATACAAGAGGGTGAGCGGGGCTTCAGATCAGACAAGCCCCTCTGTAAACAGGCCCCCTTAGAAGGTGTCAGCATGATGTTCCCCCTCAGCACCCTGCTTTGTCTATCAAAGTGCTCCCACAACATTGTAGGGAGGCACTCTCTCCACTATAGCGCCCTCCCTCCCTCTATGCAGAGGGCTGGGGCGGTGCCCCCTACAGCCCTCCATCACAGAATAAAGGTGATTATCTCCTCCCTCTCCAACATTCTCTGGGTTTTCCTTCATGCTTTTCAAAGGTTCACCTCCAATGTCCCGCTCCTCCCTTTCCTTCCTTTCCGACTTGTTTTGTTCTCAGAGAAATACGTTTTTTTTTTTTGTTGGTTTTACTTTCTGCTGTATTGTTCCAGGGATGTTTTTTCTTACTTACTTGTATTATTCAGCAAAAATGCGTGTACTGAAATAAAGTTTTAAAGCAGAGAACTTCCACAAAAGCTAACCATGTTAGCGTTCCCCGTTGTCCCTCCTATAGTCATTAGCATTAGCATGCTTGTGATAGTTTGTGATAACCAATGGCTGGAGAGGGTCACACACCGTATCAAAGCTGTGCATTCGCTTCTCAGAGAGGAGAATAAGTACGGGTCTGACTTCTTCTTCTACTCTTTTTCAATGGGCTTTAGGAACCAGCTTTACAAGCTCTTCCCGGCTCTCATCCTCTGCTGATCAAAGCTCACTCACACAGATACATTTCCCTCACAGACAATGCCTCTTCTCAAGGTGCTGTCAGGTTCCCTTCTTTGCTTTAATTTCGTCTCTTAAACTTTTTTTAATCCCCGCGCCCCCCTGCCTCCCATCTCTCTGCTTCTTTTGTGAGGCCTGTCAGCCGTGACACTTTGTTGCCAGCGGGGACTTGTGGGAAGAGGAGCTAGGTGCACTTTTACAAAGAGCCGCCGCCCGGCTGCGCCTCGCTCGTGCTGTCACTCAAAACAGCCGCGTTGGCTCGCACGCAAACAAACACCCAGTCACGTGCGCCCACAACACACCATGACGCACCCCGCTTTCATGCACGGGCAACCACAAGAACGCACGCTCGTACATTTACACCCAAAGCCACACACTCGAACATGACAGACACCTTGACCTTGTGTTTGTTGTGTCACATAGTCTCTGCACCGAGGGGAGGGAGAGTGGGGGCTGAGCGGATATGAGAAGCCAGTTGCACTGTCTGGGTGTCTCAGATCACAGGCCACGAGGAAACTCAGAGTGACAGAGCCGTGATGGAGCGTTGGCAGAGCCGGCGCTGACAGGGCTTAGATGACAGACAGAGGCTGACAGACGCTGACATCTTCCTGTCGCCTCGGGGAGACACGCGGCCTTGAGTGAAACCTGAGGAGTCCTCCCCGCAGCCACAACGACCGCACAGCAAAGCCTAATCCTCCGGGTTCACACAAAGGCGCTGCGGTGGCAAGCAAAGCAGGAGCAGAGGCAAGCAGAGAGGGCTATCATTTAATTTTCGGGAAGAGAGTTTGCCTGAGGGGAAAGGATTGAGTTTGTGAAACATTAATTACACCTTTTCCCATCCTCCCACCCTGTCTCTCTTTCTACATTTTGACTGCTTTGGCTGCACTGGAGCCGCCCAGAGCAAACGAACAGAGATTGTGTTCTCGTAAAGGTAAAGTCAAAGGTAACTAAAGGGGGGGAAAGTATCATGTTGACGTTTCTTTCAGAAGCCAGAAGTTTTGTTCATTCCAATCACATCTCGTCGCATTGGGCAAAACCTTCTTGACCTTTCTCCCATAGCTGAGTCTCTCCCGCGCTCTCTCTCCCTGTCTATTTCATCCTATTCTGTTTCCCATTCCACATGAGAGGCCGTGCTCTGTGGGGAACCCTCACCTCTAGGACCCACAGTGTCACTCCCTGTAAAATAGGCTGCCAGCTGAGTGCTATAAAATCACCTCAAGTACTCAATAACCTTCAGCGGCAAAAGTCACAGCTTAAGAGATGAGTGCGCTGACTTTGATGAGCAAAGGTGCCTCATTTCACACCTCCCTTTAAAACTTCAAGAGACAGCTACTCAACTCCGAGGAATGAGGATATTAGCTTGTCAATGGGGTGACAAGTTTCACACAATAGGGGCATTTGGCTGAAGAGGATATTCTGGCCAAGTCAGAGGATTGCAGAAGTCCATTCTAAACCACTGGGTTGGAGCTGGCTATTTATACCTTGCCCGTGGGTTTCTTCAGTTCTCTGTAACTGAAACAAAACAATTTGAAAATAGGTATTTGTATAAAACTGCATGCTGAATCTGTGTATCCAGTCAATTATTTACAGAATTAATTTTCATTAGGTTGCTGGATTTTTCTACCTCTAACAAATACCCTTTTGATGATACACCTTTTACATTTACATTTACACATTTGTCAACAGTTGAACTGGTTAACCACCAGCGCTTGCAAGCAAACCACATTCTCCTAGAAGGAGGACATCATTATGTCATCGTGGTTGCTTAGCTTATGCATTTTCAGTATACATTTTTCAATATATTCCTATGAGGTAGAGAAATCGGTGGTGGAGTTACCAAGGGGGATTCTGAAGAAGTGGGTTTTAAGTCTCAAAGATCGGTAGTGACTCTGCTGTCCTGACTGCTGTGGGAAGCTCATTCCCCCATTGCGGGGCCAGGACAAAGACTCTTATGCCCTTGTAGCGACGTAGGTGCCAGTCTGCCAGCCGAGGTGGTAGTTTGTAGTGCTCTATGCCAGCCGGGGTGGTAGAACAAAGTTCTCTATGACACCATAGAGCACTTCGGCACAATAAGAAATTAAGTGTTTCCATGTGTGCAATGTACATGTCTGGCAACAGAAGGTTCTTTATTTCATCAAGCGGCAAGCAGTCCGTGACAATGCCTAGCTTTAGCGTTGAATCCTTTTCATGTTATGGCCATGACTTGGGCTCGCACTTTAACTCATTTCTCTTGCCACCTTCAAAGTCACCGTTAGTGCTATATGAGAGAATGCTGAGTGAGCTCCTTTTAAATGAATGCACGCCTTACGCCCATAACAACGCTCCCCCGTGTTTCTTTCTTTCCTTCCCCTCTCCCAGCTTCTCCAGTGGAAAACAGCACATTATTTTGAGTGACAGCTCCAATCATTTCGCTGTGTTTGCTTGGCAAGTTCAGAATGTGACTGACACTCAGCTCATTGGGGGTGTTGGGGGTGGGGGTTAAGAAATTAAACAGAAAACAAGACCCCACCCCCTACATACACACACACATACGCTTGCGCTTTCAAGCCATCTAGCCCCCTCCTCCTTTCTGTCATCTTTCCATTCCTGTCACTCCTTTTCTACTCCAAATCCATGTTGATAGCACATCACTGGGCTCAGCAAAATGGCAGATAATCCTTCCTAGCTTTATTACTAAACCACGTCTTCTTATTTTGTCTCTCTGCATGTACGTTATGCCTGCCTTGTTCCGCCGATATAATCTGCCAGCCGGCACAAGCTCACAAGAGTAGAGGCTAGCCTCAAAAGGATATGCCACTATAACGTTTTATTGTGGTGATTCACTGGGCCAAAGACCCCGCTCCATTAAAAGCACGCTATTTTTCTGCACTGAATAAACAGTGATGACCATCCACTGTCATTTTGTCTTGCATTCATAATTAAAATTGTTCTTGTCTAAAGAAGTGTAAATAAACTATATAATTGCATAGAGAAATTTTGTTGAAATTCTATTAATTGCTTTTAGCAAGTACTGAAAAACATAGTGTGATTTTATTGGCAGGTTTTTCAATAGCTGTAATATTTGAACACATTGTGCAGTGTGCCCTATCTTCTAGATCAACTCATGAAAACATTTCAAAGCACAAAAGATTCTAAACACAAAAGAAATTAATACTTTAATTTCCTAATACCACAGAACTGCCCTAGTATGTTTGACAGTGATGACAGTTGTGGGCGAACACTATAATTTACCTGTTACAAGTCAAAATTTCCCTATTAAAAATGAGGAACATGTTTGGTTCCATATCTCCATAATAACCGACTGTAAGCAAATGTAATTTACTCCTGTCAACTCTGGGAATAAACGGCTCGACAAGCAGGACAGGACTGCCTCAGAAAAGCGAGAGGTAAGGGAAGGAATTAAGGCACTGATTTACACTAGTAAGCTTTGCCTTTGTTAATGCTTCGGCCTGGGGACGTGGGAGACAATGTAGACTGAAAGAAAAAGGCAGTTCCTCGATTCCTCGCCATTGTCTACAACCTTCCATCTCTAATGTTCAAACCCTCATCTTACGGAGAGATAAGTCTCACTTGTCTTTTAGTTTATAGAGAGGGCAAGCCTGAGAAATCTGTCACACACCCGCGCAGGGCGTAATGTCTCCAAACTCCTCCCTCGGGGTCAAAGAGACAGTAAATCTCTCTTTGCAAAACAAGTTCCTTTCAGCAGCCTCGCAGCGGATCCAGATCCACTTTCCAGGAAAACCTCCCCTCACAGAACCTTCTCCTGACTCACGTCAGGCGATGTCCTGCGAGACCAGGGGGAGATCAAGGTACGGAGAAAACAATAAATGACAGAGAAAGACAGGAAAACTGGAGGCGTGTGGATGAGATATAGGCCTATTGAAAAATGAAAAGCCGGAAGAGGGTTGGAGGCAGGATTGGAGACAAGGGGAGGGGAGATTGTTTTAAACTGTGCTTTATTTTGGTTATTTACATCTAAATGAAAGGTGGAAGAGGTGTGTATGGAGACGTCTGTTCTACAACATGAAAAAAAGATCTAGGTACCCTTCCAGAGAGCCCAAAAAAACATTTTTTGATCGGATATGCACAAATACAAAATGGGTTTGTACATGTGTGTGTGTGTGTGTGTGGGGGGGGGGGGGTTAACTTATTTCAGCATTATTTTGGACCTGCTTGGAAGTGTGTCTGTGCACTCGTGTGGGATTTTAGTTGTGTAACTGATCTCCTGAATGTCTTTTTTAAGAGATTCATATACAACAATACATTTTCTCTGTCTTGGCTTAAATAAATAACATTGCTGTGTCACAATGCGTGAAGAAGGTTGTGTTTTCTGTGGTGCTTCATCTTTTTAAAACCCCTAAAAACAAGATTTTTGCGTTATTATCATTGTGAGCGAAATACAGATTGTAGGGTTTAATATGTCTGAACATCTTTTAGATTGAAGCATTGGTTTGACCAGGCAATGCTCTGTTCTTCAGGTCGGAGCACCCACGAAACGTGATGGATACATATGTATAGGCAGTGCAAAATCAGCTAATAGCTGTAGTACCTTTGTAATGTGATTGACTTACAACGATTGACTTACAAAAAAGTGTTGTCTGTAGGGGCTTTAGGACAGACAGATTAATGACCAAGGGCTTTGCCTCTGGTCATTAAACTGTCTGAGATTTTCATAAAGTTCCAAGATGATTTCCAGAGAGAAGAGATTTTGAATAAAAAAAACCAAGCCACACACTTCAGCTAGAATGATGGAGTGTGTGTGTGTGTGTGTGTGTGTGCGTGTGTGTGCGTGTGCGTGTGCGTGCGTGCACATGTGCCTGCGTTTCTCATCAGGTTTTATGTAATGTTGAAAACTCTGCCTCCTGCTGACAGTTTGTCCCAACACGCACGCAATGACGCACACGTGCGGTATTTACACCGTTGCTATTAAAGCGCCAGGTCAGTTAGGAGGTGCACATCGTGGTATTATACCTCATAAGGTCAAAGCGCTCGTAAAAATAACAAAGTGTGCAGTTAAGAATAGCACTGAAAGATCATTGTGAGATGGAATGTAGATAAGACACATTGTGAGAGTGCACAAAGACATGCATGGCCATGTCACACTGACATTTTGCTTTGTAAAAGACCAATCACACAACACGAACACTCACACAAGTGGAACCTAGCGCAGTATTACAATATTATACCCACGCACACACGCACACACAGAAGGGCAAAATTGAGCACAGGTCCAATATTGCACCCGTATGTGTGTGCGGGAAACACACAGGCAATTTTTAATTTTCTGTTGTTTCACCTCTGCACAGAAGGGACTGGCTGTCAGCTGAGAATTCCTCGCTGCAGCCCTGCGGTAATGGATGGCGGTGGCCAGGCTGTGGATTTGGTTTTAATAACCCTGAGCACAAACACTGTAAATTTGCAGCACTCTGAAAAGAACACCAAATTTTGCCAGAGCCATACAGTAAGTCGACGGTCCCTCTACAGTCTAGCTCTGTCTCTGTCTGGTGCTCTCTCTCTCTCTCTCTCTCTCTCTCTCTCTCTCTCTCTCTCTCTCTTTCTTTCTCTGTGGCAGCTGGAGGTACTCAACATTGCTTCTAACACGGAGCTTTGAAATAGCAATCAATGCCTTTATACTGCAGGGAGGACTCGTAAAAGTGTCGTTGGGAGGAATATATGATGCCATATTTCACCTTCTCCTCCCTATTTTTAAACACTGAGTTATGGCTGCAGAAATGTGTACCCATTAAAGGTGATATGATGTATTTCCTGCCTTGTTCAGAAACTCATTCATCACAGTGGACCAAAAAGAAAACCGCACTTACTCTTTCACCC
>JAODLI010000024.1:5489804-5512151 GCA_027575585.1 Percopsis omiscomaycus | reverse complement strand
CTCTCTCTCTCTCTCTCTCTCTCTCTCTCTCTCTCTCTCTCTCTCTCTCTCTCTCTCTCTCTCTCTCTCTTTCGCTCTCTCACACCCCTGTTGCTATGACTACAGATTAGTCTCAGGCTGTCCTCTCCTGCTGCCAAGTCATAACTCTCATAGTGTCACAGAGCAGATGACAAATACTATACTCGATACAATTATGGTAAATATGGATGAAATTAGCAATCAGTTTCTCAGCAATCAGTTTATGGATGGTTAAATGTGGTCTATAATAATAATTGTATTTCTAATTCCCTGCCCTGAAATGTGCATGCATGTTAAAATATGTAATGTAAAAACCACAACATTTATTTTAGCTATCTTGTTTCCCAGACTTTGTGTGTGTTTGTTTTTCATCAAAGGGCTGTTGGTGCTGATACAGTAATGCCTTTGCCATTTAGCTGATGTTCCCCATAGTGCGAGAAGGAAAACCGATGAGGCTGGGATGAAGTCCACACTGTTAACAGCTGTGCTGGTGGGCCGCACTTGGCAGCTGCCGTCCATCTTAGCTCACCCTGTACTGAACCTGCAGGTGAAGAAAAGCTGATGTGCGAAGATAATGGTCCAGTGAGCAACACCAACCCATGTCAAATTAATCTTCATCACTCCCATTGTGATTTTAATTTGTTGTTGTTGTTGTTGTGAATATGAATGTTATTGAACTGGATTATTTACAGATATTTTGTCATGATTATTTCTAGATGATAGATGGTGGTTATGAAATTGAAGGCAAATGGGGATCATGTGAATTTCTGTTAACATGTCTTTATTTTAGCATAAAGAAATCTGAGGTATACAGGTCCTGAAAACTGTCATTTGTCACTGCTCTATATCAGTCTGTTGTATAATGTTTCCCTCAGAGATTACGAAATGCTACATGCACATTTTCCTTAAATATTGTGAAATTGAAGAAGCAGGATAAACATGTGTTTGGTTAATAAATGTATTTATTTGGCTTTCAGAGGAATATCACTGCATGAGATAGCAGCACATACAGTCACAGTTGTAAGCAGAACGGTCTGTAAAGTGTCAGCTCTCCTCAACCACCCCAGAAACAAGTGAAATGTAGATGAAAACACGTATTTATTTTTTGTCATAATTAAGGCAAATTTTTATTTCTAACACTCAACAAGCACATAAATCTATTCCAACCCCAAATAGTCAAGCTCCAACAGTCAGGCCATGCATTCTTTCCCGTCAATTGATTTATTTGTCAATAATGGAGGAAGGGGGACAAAAGAAAGATAAAATAGGAGCCCTTCACAGTGTACACTCTTTGACATCTTTGTTTGGCCTTCAATAAATACATTTGTTTTTTTCTCCTTCTCTAGAAATACGCAAAAAATAACATGAGAAGAACAGATTGTTTTACTATAATATCCTGGAGTTCATTGACCAAATGACTAGGAAAAAAACATTTTGTTTTCTCAGTTGAATTTTGCAGAGTTTCGCTGTCCTTTCGCCGATCCCATCCTGTTTCACCTTCACCAACTCGCCTAATCCTCACATCAGATCTCCAGTCATTTTTAGCCTTACCTAGAACTTCTGTCTAACCTTACTGCCTGCAGAAGAGTACTGTGAGACTGCAGGGCAGTGGGTTGGTGGAGAGGATTCAGGGGTTAGGTGGTAGAAGGGGTAGTAGTGATAATAGCCCTTATGTGCGGCGCCATACCATGTGACCATGACCTCAGTGGCATCTGCCCCTCCTGCCACCTGCACTCTGAGTGAAGGGCTGTCACTGTCATCCCCAGCTGCCTGCAAACTGACACCACTATCACCTTCAGTCTCCGGCAAAATATACAGCAGGCAAACTACCAAACACTGTCTGGGGAATAAACGTACAGTAAACTACTGGCAACCACAAACAAGGCTGGTTTCATATACGGTTTGTTGGGGGGAATTCTTAATAACTGACAAAGGAATCAATCAAAGGGGGTGGGGGGCTATTCATACATTTTAATAAAATAATAATATATGTGATAAATAGCAGCAGCTTTAATTTTTTTTCCCTGCAGATTCCCTTTCACATTCACAAGCTTCAGCATACTATACTTTTCCTTTCTAATAACTGAAAATGGAGTCCTCCCCTCCCAACACAGTTGAACTCTGTATATACAGTTACATTTTTTATTATTTGAGTTTTCGTTCTTGTCGTGCTATGATGTTATGGTGAAAAAGGAAGGGGAGGGGATAGGAAGCAAATTTTTCGTCAAATGCCTACATTTCCATTTGTCATTGAGTGAATGAAGGCAGAATTAGAAGGAACATTCTTGAATGCATTGGTGAATGAAAGCATGTGGGGGTGGGGGGATCTCTGAATTAAGGAATCAGAATGTTCTAATGCCTACATACAATACTCTCCAACGGTTATGTAGAAATTACTTAGCACCTTAAAAGTTGGACTGATCAAGTTGTTTCCTACGTTTCATACTTGTGCATTTAACTACCAGAAATGTTATTCTTCTAGGTTTGTGCAGCCACAAACCTCATTGTTAATGACACATTCATCGTAGATATTACAGTGTCAAACCATTCTCTTGTATAAGGCATTCTATTCTCCTCTGACAAGACACTGTCTGTTTTGTACTCTGTTTTTAAGCATTCAGAGGTATTAACCCCAATTAGGCTTTTACACACTGTATTATGACCTGGAATCATCTTCCACTAGGTTGGAAATGATTTACAAATAAGAGTTTTTTTAGTGAATCATGAAAACGGCGGACCTCTGAACACAAGTCTGCGATAAGCACCAATTAACATCGGGATATGCAAAATATCCCACTGCTATCATTTAAAGTGTAGCGAATATGGCACAAAAGGTCCGTCCGCATAAACCAGCAAAACAAAGTTGTCAAAGCTACCCGAGTAATAACCTTTGTTTGACAATAAAAATATTTTGCAGCTTCAAAGTGTTACTAGTATGTAAACTGAAGGGCTAACATCCCAACTGATTCCAGGTTTTAACATAATGAAATGTGTCAAAGTCTACATGGGTTCAATATTGTCCATCTGATACTGTCTATTTTAAACACTGATCAGTGACCAGTGACTTAAGGGCCAAAACCAAACAGAAAGAGTAAAGTAGTGTGTGAGAGTTTTGGCATGTGTAGAAGTGGTTGTGTTTGCTTCTGTGTGTGTGTGTGTGACTGGGGGACCAGATCCATATGAGAGACTGGAGAGGTGTGATGAGGAAGACTCTGATAATGATGAATGGTAGTGAGATGAAGACACAAGCTGTTTAGCTCTTGCCGGCCTTGCCGGCGGCTCCTCCCTTCTTCTTCTCTTTGTCGTCCTTCTTCTCTTTTTCCTTCTCCTTTTCGTCCTCCTCTTCCTCCTGGCCCTCTTCATCTCCCTCGCCCTCATCCTGGTCCTCCCCCTCTTCTCCCTCCTCTACTTCCTCTGCCTCCTCCTCATTCTCCGCTCCCTCCTCTTCCTCTTCCTCCTCCTTCTCCTCCTCTTCCTCCTCCTCCTCCTCCTCGGGCTTGGCTACGACCTTCCTGTACGCTCCAAGGGTGTAAGAGCGAGTCGACGAATAGGAGAAGCCGGGGTAGGACTGGAGCATGGCTCCGCCCACACTGCTAAAGCGGCACTCTTCACCTTCCAGCAGCTTCCTGCAGACACACAGGGAGAAACAACATCAGGTTCTCCATAAAACTATTCTTTACATCGCTTTCTACACCAGAGGCATACACCTCGGCTGTGTACTGTCACCATATTTACCTACAACACTATTACTATTTATTATATTGGAAAAATCTGTGATTCCCGTCCAAAAATTAAAAGATCCTTGTTTTCAGTCCAAAAAATCTGTGAGGCTTGTTTGCACAAAATTATTGTCTACAAGGTAGGCCTACAGTGCCTTGTGGGTAACTGTTCAAGGTAGTCATTGTAAAAATAATAGGTTTTCACAAAGAATAAAATAATTTATTCTTTATATAAATAAAACCCATCAAACACTGTTATGTCATCTTTGCTATATTACAGTTCTAATACCTAGTGAAATACAGGGGAACTACAAATAAAACAAGACAGTCTGAACTGTGAATCACATCAAGTGAGTGTGTGTTTGTGAAGAGAATTATTGAGAATGGGGGAGGAAGTGACAAGGTCACACACCTGTATGCTGCGATCTCGATGTCCAGAGCCATTTTGACATTCAGGAGGTCCTGGTACTCACGCAGGTGGCGGGACATCTCTCCCTTGGTACTGCGCAGGGCAGCCTCTAGCTGCTGAATGGTGTCCTACACACACACACACACATATATTAGCACAAAGGAATAGTAAAGAAATATTAGCCATTCATTCCATGGTGAATTAGTTAAATCAATAATAATACAAAAATAATAACAATAATAATAATAATAACAATAATAATAATAATAACAATTTTATTTAATTATTAATGAAACAATAAACCTGTGAACGTGACACCAGCACCTACCAGCTCCAGGGTGTGGTAGCTGAAGCTGTGCCTGGGTCCCGCCATAGAATGACAAACATTGATTTGAAGATGAAGATTTGTCTTACCTGCATCTCTCCAATTTCATTGCTATGGCGATCCTCCATCTCAGCCATCTGCCTCTCCAGGGCCTCATTGTGGCCTCTGAGGGACTCAATCTCCAAGGTGCGGGCCTGCACCTGTCTGCGGTACTCGCTTAGCTCCTCCTTGGAGTGCTTGACGGCGCTCTGGTTGCGGGCGGCTGCCTCGGATACGCTGGCGAACTTGGAGCGGTACCACTCCTCGGCCTGGACCTGGTTCTTGGCAGACAGGGTCTCGTACTGGGACCGGATATCTTTCAGGGCTGCAGCCAGGTCCGGTTGGCTCATGTCCATCTCCACTGACACCTGGGTTTGGGAAGGTCACCCAAATGGCAAGCGGCCAACAGGGTGAACAGAGTCAGAACACTAAAGACCAGCCAAAGTGTTCCAGTCAGTCTAGAACAGCTGACAAAATAATTCACATTTTCTAAGTGTGTGAGGTGATGGAAAATCACTGCATAAGACCATATTACTATACAGCTCTGGAAATAATTAAGAGACCACTGCACTTTTTAAAAATAGAATATTATAAAAAAATAAATAAAGAAATATATTTCCTTTTATAAAAATATACATTTAAATATATAAAATATAAATAAAATTGTATAAATAGTAAAACTAAAGAAACTGAAAATTGTGCAGTGGTCTTTTTTTCTCCAAAAGCTGTACTATTCAATAGTGCTAACCTCTGTTCATTACATTTGCTTTGCTACGCCCATGCACATACATTGAATGACTTGATAACCACACTCAGTAAAAGTTTAACAGTTAACGTTGGTAGCGTGAGCATTTCCCTGTTTTGCTATGCTCCTATGTGCACAGGGCAGGGAATAGCATGTTCTTAATTAACTTTTTTTTTGTATATTATGAATAAGGTGAGATCTCGTGTTGATCTGCTGTCCTGCAGCCAGTGTGAAATGCTACGGGTTGAAGAATGGACTGCTGAATCCATCTTTTTTCTGCCAGTGAGCGCTGTGCTGTCAATAGCTTACTTTGCAAAAATATTCTCTGCAGGGCAGAGGAAAGCCCTAGAGATATCTGCCCAGCAACTATCATTCTACTGAATGATTTAAACATGAACCATTCCCTGCACCGATTTCTGTTTAAAGTTGCACTGCCTAGTTTTACAATAAAATAAAATGAAAAATACATAAAATTGAGTATAAAATAAAATGAAATTCAATTAAAATCCTATCTCTTAAACTAAGCTTTCAATATTGGAATGTTTGTATATAAGTTGTAAGAGGCAGTTTGAAATAATTCTGACATCATTGAAATGAAGATCTCTTGTGGGAGAGAGAGAAAGAGCTTTGTGAACGTGTTTGTGTGGGGAGGGGGTACCTGTGTCTGCGTGTGGGTGTAGAAACCTTAACTGCAAGACTGTGTTGGTACATATCAAAACAGGTACAAAACATGTGTTTTATCTCTAATCTATGTCAGCCAGGTCCAGCTTACAGTAACTTGCTTTTGAAACAAATTGGTTCAGCTGTATGAATTTAACTCTAGGCTATTCATCCTGTCCTAGAACGACCACACCCTTTGATTATGCGCTATTTTTCCGCATCTCGGTCTCTAACACACACACAATCTCTCTCTATATATATATTTTTTTTTTCTCTCTCTGCCTCTCTCTCAAACTCTCACCTATCTTCGCACTCTCCAATAAACAGCCTCCACATTTTGTCGTAACTGCTTGCTCAATTTCAACAATGGACGGTTTAAACCTGTTAATGCCAATTTGGATAAACTTGATAACGTCCGTTAGTTAGCCTATAGCCAACTTTGCGTGACTGTGATTGGCTCGTCGTGCTGCAGAGATGATTGGGTCGTTAAGTGAGGGACAGCGCGCGGTGCTGAAACGGAACTGCAGTGTCATAAATTTCCTGGGCTGTCGCTAATAGCAATGCGCAGCGTTAATTTGATCAAGGTTCCACGTGTCATGAGTAATGTAGTCTATACGCCCACATACACCGACATGGTTGTTAACGTCATGTATTTACATTTACAATAGGGTTCAATATTTTGAAGCTCATGGTCAAAGAAGGAAATAGCGAAAACATTTAGGTAAATCTGTAAGTTAAGTCAGTATATAACTGAAAAAATATATGACAGCTGTGTATGAAGTCAATAAAATAAATGTGGATATAGTGAACAATCTGTTTTGTAACGTCGACAAATCATTACAGCATTGACCAACTTGTATAACTTCTACCTCTGGTCGGCCGTAGGCCTACCTGCGTGGCTTGCAGAGACGCCTGCAGCTCCTGCAACTCTTCCTCGTGAACTTTCCTGAGGAAGGCGATCTCGTCCAGCAGCGACTCCACTTTCTTCTCCAGCTCGAGGCGCGCGAGCGTGGCGTCATCTACGTCCTTGCGGTAGCCTTTCAGGGTGTTCTCCGCCTCCTCGCGGAGCCGAGTCTCCTCCTCGAGCTTCTCCTTCACGCGGTCCAGCGTGTCGTGCATCTGTACGCAGTCCAGGTGCATTTGGCTCTTCTCGTGCGTCAGCTCTTCGACTCGCGCCCGCAGCTCGCGGATCTCCTGCTCGTACAGGTCGTGAAGGCGAGAAGGCTCGTTGTGGCGCTGACGCAGCAGGGTCACCTCGGCCTCGAGCACCTTGTTCTGCTGCTCCAGGTTGTGCACCTTCTCGATGAACGACACGAAGCGGTCGTTGAGGCCCTGCAGCTGCTCCTTCTCGTTGGTGCGGATGATCTTCAGTTCGTTGGTGACGGCCGTGGACTGCGTCAGGTCCACGGTGTCCGGCATGGAGGACGAGAAGCTGCGCCCGGCGCCAACTTTGCGGTAGCTGGAGGAGGTGATAGCCGACGGGGAGCCGTAGGCTCGGTGGCTAGTGCGGTAGCCCGTGGATAGACGGGACGGGCTGCTGCCCAGGGACACGCGACCCTGCCGGGGGGCATCTCCGAAAATCTTCCGATAAGAGCTGCTCGTGTACATATCGCTGGAGTAACTCATGTTTCCAGGTGGAATGAGGGTCCTCGAAGCTCTTGAGTGGAGATTGGGAGCGTGAGAGACAGAGAGAGAGAGAGAGAGAGAGAGAGAGAGAGAAAGAAAGAGAGAGAGAAAGAAAGAGAGAAAGAGGAAAAGTGAGATGCAAGTGGTGTGCGGCCAGGACAGGTGCTTTTATAGTGACGCTGCGGCGTCACGTGACACAGTGACAACTGGAGATGGGGAAACCTGCAAGCTTTTGCAAAAAAAGCTCCGTTCTCTAGGGGGACACGAATTCACTAATGCGGCTCCTTTTTCGCCTTGTAGCTCCGTCAAGTCATAATTAGCTAACTGGAGTATTAGTTGAAACAACCTTGCTTTACGATCAAAGTATTATAGAGGTTAGGCTATTATTTCGGCAATTAACCAGCGTAACATATTTTGAGCTCTAGAGATAGTGTGCGCATTGAGATAGCCCCACATATCGACTTAAAAAATATTGTGTTTCGGGGGCAGGTCTTGTTAGCCCACGAAAGAAACATGTCTTAGCTATAGGTAAACGTATTTGCCTGCATGACATATGTATCATTACAAGAGCGGACATTACTAACACTGTCATTGCAGTTTTTCGTTGCTGTCCCAGCATAATGGCACGAGATCGATGCATCATGGGGTGTGTGCTGCAGTCTGCATCCAGTCCCCCTCACGCACGCCCAGACCTCCGCAATATGTGAATATGGGATGAGACGCACTCTTTGGTGGTCTGACTCTTCCACCATCACAACCTGATCTGCCACAAAGGCTCGTGAGGTGTCAGCATTAGTCTGTAGGCCTAACGTAAAGGATCTGCTGTCTCAGAGTGAACTACGGCCGAAAAAAGTAAATCCGGACAGGAAATAAGTGTTGCATTTCACACTTCCACAAGCAAGAAACACGCCGTGGGGGGTGGTGGTGGTGGGGGGGGGGGGATTGTGCCGCAGTAAGCAGTCTCCTCTCCTTGCCGTGCACTGGCCTTGGTCCTGATCCATGCAGGACAAGAACCACGCCCCTGGCAAGGATACACAATATACACACGCCTTATAGGAGTCAGCACCTTACCTCCACGCATCAAACCAGGCGTCTTTTAACACACACCCAGTCTGTCCTAAGTGCTGTTCATCAACCCCTATGCCAAAAAATCAAACCGCCGCCGGTTCAACATGGAACGCTGCCATACGGTGGCCGTCAATGGCAATAGCTCACTTTTATTAGTCTATATTTGGCGTTGGCGTTGTTGTTTTGTATTATAGTGTGTGTGTGTGTGTGTGTGTGTGTGTGCGTGCGTGCGTCTGAGAGAGAGAGAGACAGACAGATAGGCAGACAGAGATTGCTGAGATAACGCGGGAGATAAGGCTAGGGATAAAATCAACGCTGGGAACGGCAAATACATTATAAACACACAGGGATATTTCTGCTACCGGAAGGCAATGCGTACTTTCACATTTCAACCGCTAGAGGACGCTACAACATCAGATGTAATTTGCATCTAATGGGTACCAATAAAATACTTTATGCCATCCATATTTGGCAATTTCCCGGATATAAAATAGATTATGAAGTGTAAAATTTGGAAATAGGCGTTGAAACAAAGCTTAAATCTTAAACAAGAAAGATTAAGAAAAATGTACAGTAATAAAACTGGTCAATTTTGATAGATTTTACTTTCCGATACAGCATCAGGGACTTACAATTTGCACATACACACATGCATTCACATTACAACACACATGGACACACACACACACAGAGCACATATTGTGGCTATGGCTGAGTATAAAGATGGAAAAAAAATTGAAATATGATTTGATTTAGGTTTGATTAGAGTGTCTGTAGGGGTTCACCTTTAGTTACCACTTATAGTTGGCCATATTGTTTCTCTGGGGAAGCCAGCTTGTGAAAGTTGTTGGTAACTCAAGAGGAGGACAAAGTCTCATCACAGTCAGCAGAAGAGGGGGTTGCGAGCTGCACCTTCTGTTCACAAGCCTGCTTTGATATTTCCTTAATATTTTGCTGCTTCTCTAGTCCCAGTGTGGCTCCAGTGACATTCATGTATTTCCTGGTTCTGTCAATAGTTTTTCAGCGATTCATTTCTCAGTGTCATACAGTACAAAGGAACCAATCGTTCACTTCAAGCATGGGTGAAATTTGCAACTTACAATGTGATACGATATGTTATATGGAAGTTTACCAAGATATTGACTGATTAAATACACTGCACAAAATGGTTGGCTGCAGTCTCCTATTTATTTTGTACACTGGTGCCAAAAATGTCTCAGAAGCTGCACGCAAAGCAGTGCACCTTTGAATTTCTATTTCCCACGGTGCTTTCATATGCCAGGTGTTAGCAGAGGGTGTGAGAAGAGCTCTGTGTGATTGCCTGTCCTGTCATGGACGCACTAAACTTGTCTGATGCACATTCCTCATATACAGTGCGTTGTCCTCCCATGGGTGCCATCGTGTGGAGGATCTCCTCCATCTGTTCACACACACACTCCATTGCTCCATCTTGCCTGTCAGCTGTGGTGGAGAATAAACAGGCAAAGTCGGTAATCACTCAAAAAGATCAATTATAATCTCCCAGAGGACAGTAGTCTGTCAGGAACAACGGGCTTGTCCAGTCACTGGATTTGTCCTTATTAGGGGCTACAATTGTGCTAGCCCGACGGATCAATCACATCAACGTAAACTATCTATCAAAGTAGAATATCTGCAAGGTGAAAGCTGGTAATTGTTGTCTGTCCTTCTAGGTGCAAAGGCAATTGACTGATAAGGGAAACATCTCCCTATCTATATAAAAAGCCACCTTTTGAATTGCTTCTCCTAAACACGTGCAATGGCTTTCCTGGATTCCATTAAAGGTAATCACAAATTTGCGGGGGGTGCAGTCACATCAATAACCGTGCTCTTCAGTGGTGAGTTGGGGTGTGATTGAATGAATATGTACTCCATTTATATTTCCCAAGGGCACCGTGTTGCTGTGTGTAGCCATAGTGCACATCATTTGTGTTGCCCATTTTCTACTGTGGCCTGGGCGTGAGCATGGGTGCATGCAGTGCATCTGTGCATTAGAATGTGCGCTCATATTAAAGGTGCATTCCACAATTGCATGATAGCGTCCACTTCCCCAAGAAACCAAAACTCACTATTTATGCTTGAAACGCAGCTGTGCACAAAAGTGAAGGTAGTAAGAGGGGTAGAGAGGAATGTATGCCACTGAGTGGCATACCAACCAAAACAAGATTTTTTTGCAAAACAAAAATGTGCCTTTAACGTGGGTAAGTGAGCATTTGCGTCGTCATTTTTACTCCTTTTTATAGGATGTGTGTGTGTGCACTGCACACCTTGGATTAATATTCTTTGGCATCAGAGAGCACGGGGACAGATACAGACAATGTAAACATAACGCCTATTTGTGAATATCCTTTATGCCATCATCTATCACAGTCAACTGGACAGCTATGCTGCCCTCTAATTCTTTCCTTGACAAGCCTGACTGACACTCCTCCCCCACAGTGAAGGGAAGCCATTCCCATGATCTGAATGCTGCACTGCAGAGCTTATAGGAGCTTATAGGAGCATCCTGGCTATCCTGGCTTCTTGAATAGCAGCTGGAGGATAGAGTGGAGAGGATAGAGTGCAGCGAGTGATGGAACATTGTTGTTAGGGCGTAAGGGTGTAGAAACAAACAGGGCCGAAATCAACCCAGGGGATGAACTTCAAAAAACAACAAGCCTTTTCTCCAGATCAAATGGGTGAAAAAAAAGCAAGCTGGGATTCCCAGCTCTTTTTGACTTTTGCCTGAGCTCCCCTCACCACCACCACAGCAGGCAGCTCCAGAAGGGATGTGAAGAGGCTTTTCAACATGCCCATCCCCCCTCTTCCCGCCACGTTGTGTGTGTGTGTGTGTGTGTGTGTGTGGGGGGGGGGTGTTATTGAGCAGGATGGACGACTGTGATCATATGAACCAGGGATTTGGTCAGAAGACTTAAGGAGCAATGGCCATGTTGGCTCAACCAACTCTTAGGGTATGGATGCAACAATATTAAGTATGAATAAACTCTAGAACAAGGTGATAGGTAAACAAGTTTCAAATGTTTTATTTCCTTTTATATCACTGGCAAATATAAATTGCTGCTCCATATTTCAATTTCAAAGCATTTTTCACCACCACCATGAAATCACTTTAGTGTCCAAATTCTCCAGTTGTAAAAAGAAAGTGCACAAAATGTCCACCTTTTGTTTAATTGTTAATCAACAGACTTTGGCCTTTACGAGGCTAAAGGCAGTATACAATAATGTGCAGGGTACTGTATGAGTGTGTTCTTCTTGTGGTGTATGTGTTCTGTATGACAGCACCATGCCTGAGACAGTCACAATGAGAAGGAATGGCCTTTGTGATACATGTCAATATATCATATACACTTCTATATACTGTATGTATATATATATAATATACTTCTGTTATGTCTTACATTTGATTCTGTTTTAAGGCATTAGCCACTTTCTATGAACAAACTAATATACACATGAACATAAGGACATCCCCATAGCTTAAACGGCTGGAGTAGGCAGAGGTCACCTGCAGTCTTGTTCTAAGGAGGGCTTGCACACACACCTGCTGCTTTTTTTTGTTAAGGCAGATGCTGAAAGCACCAGGGTTTTTCTATAGGGGGTACATAGAGAGAAAGACAAGAAGAGTGGGTGCAATAGTTACATGTGATCACTGACAAACACACCCTCGACCGCACGCATACAGGGGGAAGACACATACAACAGGCCTTGGGCGGTTAGAGGAAATGCTTAGGAGAGTATAGATTAATGCTGAGGTGAATACAGTACACTAGGTCTTTGTAAAGTGGACCTTTCTGCACCTTTAATTAACAATGTAGGATTAAAAACAAGAACAAAAACAGAGCAATAGGAAGATACTTTTCACCCCATTTTATAACCACCCAGTTTCCCACCCAGAGCCTGTTCTCTCTGAAGACAGTGATCAATAAAACACACACACACACACACACACATCCCACTGTCACCTGACTTTCATTACTTTTCACATAAAGCTACCCTTTCCCTACCGCAACATCCTTCCAGTGGCGCTATACAGTTCACTAGAACAGATTCCATACTAAAAAACTACTTCACTTTTTTTTTGGTGTATTGTCTTCAGGGGGGTGTTAGTGGTCCCTTAGCATTGTGTCATGGCAACGCATGAGAGGATATTTACATTTAAACATTAATGCTCTCTCTTCCCTGTTGTACCCACGCCCCTTAATGTCCCCCCCTGGGTAGGTGCTGAGCATAACATGCATTCATAGTTCCCATAGGAGAATGACATCAATAGCCCAAATAAGGCCTGTGTATAAAAATATGGCTTGATATTTTGGTTTATAAGATATTTGCTGCCGGATGATACAGCATTTTTAATTTTTGAAGCGTTTCATCTTGCCACCATTTAGTCTTCAAAATTCATAGTTAGCTTCTCAGTAGCAATATGGATATTGTGAGTAATCTATGGCTTCAGATTTTACAAATGCTATATTATCCGTCAGCGATCAATTTATAAACCAAGATGTCAAGACATATTTATTCTAAAGTTATCAACAGATAACTGGGTGACTTGGTGATTGACGGGTTCCCCTGCACTAACCGGGCCTAAAATGGGGGGGTGGGGGGTGCTCCAACACTTAGACACTATTCTCAACCAAACAATGCATCTGAAATCTCACAGGCGAAGCAGCCATTTCGATGGAGGCAGAGGTGGGCATACTGCTTGACAAGCTGCCAGAGACGCCCCAAAACACAGACACACACCGTACGCTCATGCCACCAGGGCTCATTTTCGCTTTTATACATTTTTAAAGTCACTTTTTCTAAAAATTATATATTTTTTTTTTTGCCTCCTGACAATGAGGAGATTGTTTTTTTTCCAAACAGCAATATTCATTTTTTATTTATTTCTTTAAAATGTATTTTAATAACCAACCACAAACATTTTCAAGGAGTTTGTCAAATTCATAGACATAAAAGCCTTGAGGCACAAGGGACGGGTCTAAAATCTATGGATCAACTAGGTTGCAAACAAGTACACAAAATATCATCATCATCACAAGAACATAAACTAGAACTAATTAAATATATTTATATAGATATAGATATATATACTGTATATTCATCTACATATATGAATTAGATTACCTCTAATAAATACTTTTTTCTCAATATAGATAGATTTTTCTCTAAACTATTTACAGAAAAGCGATAACAATAAATAGCTGTGAATGCAAGGCAAAAATTGGGGGGGAAAAAACTAGTTAAAACATTCTAGTGTTGACTCAGAGTTCCCTCGCCTTCATACTGCACCTCTACCTGAAAAAGCAAAACCACAGTCTAGGCAGCGTGACTCATACCAAACTGTACTATACCTTTAGTGTGCAGGAACATCCACTTTTCTCAACTGCCTCTCCTCGCTATACAATGGAATGTGTTGCAGTATCTCAACTGCTCTCAGCAGACAGGCTTTTCCCTTGACAAAACCTTGCAGCAAACTAGGGGGCGGGACACTGGTTTAAACCTGCCAGACTTGACCCGCGTTGGCCTAGGAGTAATCTGCCATCCTGCTCGAGACCCATTGCTGACTTGCACGTGCACTGACAACACACACATATCATTTAAAAGACAATGAAAAAAAAAAAGAAAGAAAGATGCCACTGTCAACAGAGAGAGGCTGAAGACAACCCACCCACCGCTGAAAGTCCCTCCTCACAATCTCTTGCTGCAGGGTATGTTTTATTTTACTTTGTGTGACATTTTCCATGGAACAAATTCTAAAATGGCAGGCGTGAACGTTAAAGTACGAGGGTATGCAAAGAGCCATTACCTTACATTTTCTTTCACCAATAATGTTGAACAGGAAAGGATGTATTGCTGCCAACTGCAAGACGGTTAGAAGTGCCCAACCACAGTCACCGTTTAGCTTATTTTCCCCCTCCCCCCATGACACCCAGAAGACGAGGTGACATTTCTGTCCCAATTATTTTACTGCGGTGGGTGGAGACAGGGTGTGGAACGTGAGGACGACAAGTCTTGTCTGCTCATACAAATTGAGTGCAAATTCTGTGCATGGATGGTCATATAGTGGGCATAAAGAAAAGTAGACCCGTGTCTGTGTCACTGTCTTCGGTGACCCCTCGGGATTGTCATTTCCTGACAACAAGGAGGGGTGTGAGCCTGTGGTGTGTGTGTGTGTGTGTGTGTTTGAGAGAGTGAATTCTCCTAAGAGCTTCACACGGCTGTTGAGGCGTAGAAAAAGAGGCAGTTGGGTATAGTGTGGTAACATTCTCTGGCTGGAAGTCTGCTTTTCAGACAGACAGGGGGCTGGGGGGCGGTGGACACACACACACACACACACACACACACACACACACACACACACACACACACACACACACCACAAAAGCGCTGGAGTGAACACACACTACCACTCAGTTGATTGGTGCAGAGCAGACTGGGGAAACGCCTTGAGACCGCCTCCTCCATCCTGCATGGCTGACAAATGGACGGTGGGATGGGCATGGGAGGGTGTCTCACAGGGGTCCCCCAGTTTGAATGGAAATCACCGTGGGGACCGGAAGCCTGCGGCCTGCTGGGGGTGCGGGCTTAGACTGGGGGCAGACACCAGTAAGCAGGGTAAGGGTGTCGGGACCGGAATGGGCAGGTTGCGTAAAAGGGGGCGGGGGCGGGGAGACAGAAGGCGGGGCCTGGGGAGAGCGACAGTGCTTCTTCATAGGCTGCAGTCCTGCTGCTTGGCCTTCTCCTGAGTGCCCTGCATGCGTCTCAGGCTGGCGCTGGAGTAGCCCTCGTCGCTGCAGCTGCTGCGCAAGCTGCCCCGCTCGTCCCCCGAGTCGCTCACGCTGCTGGTGCTCCACTCCAGGTCCCCCAGCAGGAAGTCCGTCCCCTCCACGTCCACGTCCACGTCCACGTCCAGCTCTTCTGGAGACGCACAGGGGGTTAACACAGGGGGTTAACACAGGGGGTTAACACAGGGGGTTAACACAGGGGGTTAACACAGGGCAATCACCTACAGGTTTGTATGTATTGCATGGTGTGTGACACTGCAAACCAATTCCCAGCAACCACCGCAGGAGACGGAGAATAAAAGGTACTTTATGTTTCACCCACCACTATGCACGTGGGTGCAGGGGGGGAGGGGCAGATAACATTCTGCGCCTATTAAGAGTTGCAGGGGGAGGGGTAGACACGAGTGCCAGCCCCCCCCCAGCACTCAGGTGTGCGCAGACGGAACTCACCCTGGTCGGAGTCGGACTTGTCGGAAGACAGGGTGGAGCCGGTGCTGTCCATGCGTGTCCTCTCCACGCCCAGCTGCTCCAGGCGTCTCCGGAGATGGCGCTGCTCGCGCTGTAGCTGCTCCAGGGTGTGTTGCGATTTCCTCTCGCTCTCCTCCAGCCTCTACACAGCAGGGAGGGGTGGGAGAGACTAGGCATTCAGGCTCCCCGTGACACCTGGGACACGGCCACGCTCCAAAGCTGCCAGAGCAGACAGCGTTCTGTGGCAAGCGCATGTGCGCTCCCAGCATGTAGGAGTGTCCCAATCGAAAAGCAACGGAAGGCAGTTGCCTCTGAAGATACCTTATTTTGACTACATTTGTTGGCAGCATCCTATGTATCTTTCACAGAGAAGGCAATCCCACAACTTGATTTGAATTCATGTCCCATAACGGTCTGAAAAACATAGCAGATAGCTAAAGCAGAGATTTGGTTTGTTTATGAAATACAGCCATTGAAAAAGATTAAGAGACCACTGCACATTTTTAAAAATATAATATAATATAATATAATATAAATGTAAATATATTTTTTTTATTAAAAAAAATGTATATTAAAAAAAAAAAGATATGCAGTGGTCTCTTTTTTTCCATGGCTGTATTTGTGAACCCTTACCCATTTATTGTTAACAGGTTTTATGACTTAAGCTTCTCAAATATAGCAAAACAATAGGTGGATACAGACTTCACATAGAGGTGGTCTATGTGAAGTCTATGGAGCTACAAAGACAGGTGACGAAGTCACTTGCCTTTCAAATGGAACCCAACCTCTTTTTATCCCTGGAGGGAGGAGGGAGGCCAATTCACCCCTTAACTGTTTGGTCTTTGTTTAGATGTGAAATGGTATTTCAAGGTTGGAAAAGTAGGAATTTAAAAAATATATACAAAAATGAAAACTGTATATCCCGTATAATAAATCTCACCATAAATGCAATGTCATTTATAGTACTGAAAAGTGTATGTGAATCAAAATGTGTGCGAGTGGCTTATCTTTGACATTCAGGTCAGCCACTCGGACACACAAACACATATGCACTCCCCAGCAGAGGTTGACAAATTGCCCCCTTCACACTGATTAGGGTAGGGTAGGCACCACACACACACACACACACACACCTTGATGTGCTCTTTGGCCTTCATGAGCAGGCTGAGGGTGGTGTGCCTGTTGGCGTCTGGTCCCAAGGGAACGAGAGATTTCAAGCGCTCTAAACACAGCCGCAAGTTTGCCCGCCTGAGAACGAGGAGAGAAGAAAATATCGTCAAACATGAGACTTATCTCTGCAGAAAGCAACACAACAATCACAGTTCTACAATGCCACATTCACTGTCATATTAGCTTAGTCTGTTGGTCGGTTGGTTGTTGATGACATCTGTCTGATACAATCCAATCTTCCCGTTTCAACATCAGTCCATCTCTAGCCCTTCCTGCCTCTTGCACACTCGGTCAGCTAGGCCGGTGGAGGTTCCACACACCTCCACCTCCGTTGTGTGTGTGAGCAGGTTGTGTGTACATGGCAGTTGCCGTGATGAATCCCAATCTGGGGCTCATTGTTTGAGTCAAAAGGCAATGCAAATTCAGTAGGTGAGAGACCTAATCTTGTCTGACATGCACACACGCCCATGCAGAGAAACACACATGCGAGTCACGACCCAACTGCCACCCACAAAGACATAGAGGCAGCCAAGGGCCAGGACCCATTGCATTGTTTCCACTGGCGAACCCGGCCTTTACCACCATATTACACAACAGGAAAATGCCCTCGTCTGAGCTGATATAATAAGCAATTGAATGCACTTGTTAGTGTTTGTTAAACAACACAGACCAGCAGCAGACTACCTGTGGGGTCACATGGTGTCTGGCTAGTACTAAAAGCGTAATAGGCAATCTGAGCAACTGGTTATTCTGGTTTACTGTGACTCTAGTGCAGTGTGTCAATGTGAGTGTCTTATCAGCTTGTCTGTGTTCAGCCTATATAGGGGGAAAAAACAGTTTGAAGTCATTCAAGTTCATCTCAAAATAGTTTTCCGCAAAATATGTCCACAAATATAATTTTTCCACAATCCATATATAGACAGGAATTTTCTAGAGAAGTAAGGAACAGGGCAGCTCACCCAACTAGTATTAGTAGGCTTAAGAATGTTGTCAAAACAAGTGGACTGGCATTGTAAATCTGTGAAATAAACTCCCTTCATTGCCAGTTTGACTACTATTAGTTTTAACAACAACTAAAGATTTTAGACTGGTTATGGATGTGTAGGGGTTCGTGTGAATTGGGCCAGGCAGTAGAATGTGAATAAAGCATTTCACACAGCAAAAATACTGAACAACTAGGTCACGAAGCTACCATGTCTCCTGCCAACTGTAAATCAACTTGCTCTTGCCCTTTGACCTCCACAGTAATTACCACCTTGACCAGCCAGCACTGGTGAAATCTACATGTAAAAAAAAAAACCTGTGGCTTGGCATTGTCTGGAGTCATGTTACACGAATGCAACCTACGTAAATGTACACAAGTTCATGCACACCCCTGCTCTGATGACAAAGGTAGGATGTCTGTACAAGACAGGGCCTTTACAGTGCAAACTGTGTGTGTGTTTGTGTTGCGACCCTACTGAGCCAATATTGGCTTCCACAGCCATAAAGAACAGGGCGGGTCAGGAGGTTGTCTGACTGACTTTCCTTTGGCTTCCTAGCAGTAGGGTTGACATCACTGACATATTGACAGACTATTACGGATTTCTATCATTATGCTATTGCTGTAAGAAACTGGCCATGGGGCTAACATGAGAAAACAAAAGATCATCAATTATGACTTACTGCAGCCATACAGTTTGTTAGGCATGCAATACACACACACACACACACACACACACACACACACACACACACACACACACAGGGTCCCATGTTCCCGTCAGAGGCCTCAGGGCTCATTGCCATATATTATTCAGGATGCAGGCAGAATGTAGTTGACGCTAACTAGAACAAGCAGAACTGTGGCAGTTGGTTGGGGGTTAAGACAGCATTAAAAAAAAACATCCTTCCCAACGTAGCTTCCTTTCCCTAACCATTTGGGCTCAGTGCCAATAATGCAAGATTGAGGGCCTGCCTCTTGGACAAGGATTTAGACTTGTCCTAGACTCAATGGATATGTCCATTGACTTTTGTCTTTAATTTAGGACTAGGCTCACTCCTGCCCCTAGTGTCAAATTGTAAGAGATTAACCAGGCCAAAAATATCCCAAAACATAATGGCAATAGTATGGTGAATTATTAGAATCGCTTTGGTGCAGTTTGCTTCATGTCAGAAAACATTTGATTCATTATTAAATATTCTGTTAAAATAGTAAATTCAAATCTTCACATGATTGGATGTACAGTGGCCTCTCTCTATGAAAACACATAGCATGCTTAATGCTATGTGTTAATCAGGTTTTGGGATCCACTGATGGTCTGATACAACAGAATTGGGAGAAATTGTCACGGTTGCATTAAACCAACAGTAAACTGACACTGGCTGTTCTCTGCTCTCTGTAGACTGTTGCAGCTAGGTTACATTCCCATGCTAGTCTCTGTTATGTCTCTGTTTAACACAGTGAGGACTGTGCTTTTTATGTCCTATGAAAATCAATAGTACGTGGATAATAACCATGTCTCATACAGCATAAATAGGCGCTTTTATTTTTCAGAGACCAATCAGGGCCCAACTGGATCGGTTGTGCAATATCATTCTAGCAGCAAGCTTCTTTCTTAGCAGCAACAGTTTACTGGCTGTACCTGTGGTTCACAGTGTAACCTTGTTTTTTAGGTTTAATCTTGTGATTCATAAAGACAAAGAAAGCAAAGTGGTGGAGGGAGATTTCACAAACCTGTTCTTTTCCATTTCATTGTGCGTAGACCTGTGGAAACAGAGAAGACATATTTAACAACACAGACCCATCTTACAGAGAAACGCTGGTACACTTTCTCTCTCTGCGTGCCATCAGTGCAGTCCAATGGCACACTGCAGGACGAGACAGGGAGGGCTTTGTGTGGGAGTTTGTGCGTTCAGAATACTTGGCAAGATGTTCTAGGAACAATCTGATGTACGCTCTTAGACGCGTTGAGGAGCTCAGCAGGTAAAGCAGGCATCGCCTGGTTGTCCACCGCATACTGTATGTTGGACTCACCCACCATATTGTACTTGACAAACAAAAACGGGACACAAATGGAGTTTAAGGATGTGCACAGAAAAACAAGGGCCTTGACCCAGAAAAATAGGTCATGGCTAGAGGTTTGAGGAAGTAGGTGAATGGCGTGACAGAGAGGAACGAGAACATCCTAAACTCCCCTCTACCTCCACCTGACTTCCCCACAACTCATATGGACGACCCCCCGCAACCAGTCCCCCACTCCCAGAATAGCTGCTCGCCCCTTCAGCTCTCAGGGCCCCCTTGCTGTCATCACCCTCAAGGCTAAGGCTTCGGCCGACTATCTGACACCCTGAACAGATCCACCATGGCCATGCAGCCACTGTCCCGTATAATGCAATGGATACTAAGAATCTGTCAATGTGAAATCATTTCTCTAGGTTTCAGACACCAACTTCTTTCCAGGATTGTTGCTATTGAATAGCTTTTAATTGAAACAATAACTGAGAACGACGCTCAAGACGTGGAACGTTAAAAGGAATTGTCTCAACCCATAGGCAAACATGACTTGCGTTGAGAACAATAGGGTTTCATGACAGACTACGAGACTGGACAACTTATTAGGAGTCGGACTAGCCTATTTTTTGCATTAAGGTACATGGGTAATGGGAGGGGGTGGAAAGATTGAGGCTATAGCCTATTTCCCTCGTGTGCTGTGAGGTATCACCCAGGCCTCCCTCTCCCTCTTGCAGCCCATCCAAGCAGAGGCACATTCCTCAGGTGGGGCAGGCTGTGGCTGGTGACATAACAGGGCTGCCGGAAGATGATCACTACGGCTAGTAGTTGGGGCACTGGAACACCTTCCAGCCCCAACCCCCAATAGATGTGACCCCTCCAACTACTTCACTTTAAAAAGGGAAGGCACAGTAGACCACACATGGGCTAAAATTAGATGCTGGAGACTACCAAGGGACAGGAAGTCTGCCACACTGTGCACATGCTTGTTTGTGATTGGTAGGGACACGCAGGGGATGCCGGGGCATCTGAGCCATGGAGCCGTGAAAATTTGAGAGCCAGGTAGCGACGATTAGACATGTCTAATGCACATACTAATCATTAAGTTCACTAGAGCCTTTTCTTGAAGCAACATTTTACTAACAGAGTGAGAACACTCCCCAGAGTACCTGGACCTATCCAGATATCGACCCAGACCTCTCGAGAGACTATGCCACTAACGTTACATGGTACATAAAGAATTGATTTAGAAACAAGAAAATGTTAGCTGAGCCTTCCAGAGACGAATTTTAGATAAAGATGACCTAAATAAAGAGTAATATTGAGACACTAGTTGAGTAATAGAGCATTTCCTTACCCAGACATTTATGGCGTGCGCCACTGGTGCCGCTGTGGATCCGTCAAGTATAAATCACGCTTAAGACTGTTGTACAGTACTGTAGTACTCCAATGTTAAGTCAGAAAGGAATCCAAAACAGGACAGTGCAGGACATTAAGTGGCTCATCTAGCTGGGAAATTGACTGGAGGATTTACTAATAAAATCCTTTATTTTTTATTTTTTATTTTACCAGGCAAATGCTTATACACATAGAACAGACTGTTTAGCTAGCTGCTAGAGTAACTAATGCAACATTATACCTTAATAATATGATGCAATCATGGGTCCCCAGACCACTCACACATACATTGTGACTCCAAGGGTTTTTGTGTGCATGCCATGTATGTGCATGCATTCCAATTTGAAACCACACAAATCTGTACAAATCTGCTTGGAAGTAGTTCTTTTTATGGTGATTAAAGGGCAAAACACTAAATCTGCTCAGGTATCATGCTAGTTTACACTACATATTCTGCCCAAACCAATGACCTAGACTTTATGCAAAATTATATTAAATCATGTGGATACACCATCCTCACTTATTGAATGCAATGAGCTGGTGAAGTATTTGCTAGGAGTGGAATTCTGTCTGGCAATGGCATAACAATATTAGACTGTATTATTTGACTGCCGTGTTTAGCCTACAGTAGCTGAGAAACATCAGCATCAGAAACATCAGCAACATTTGGCTACCAGAAACACACTGGAACGCAAGTGAGATGTCTGCATGGTTTCCATAGTGTGCCATATTAGCTCAACACAGTTCCTGTGGGTGTAAGTACTATGCATCTGTAGGGTGGGGGAGGATCCTCACCATCTATGTCAGGATTGGCTGCCAAGATGGAGCTGAACACACACACACAGAGAGAGAGAGAGAGAGAGAGAGAGAGAGAGAGAGAGAGAGAGAGAGAGAGAGAGAGAGAGAG
>JAODLI010000024.1:5460145-5489704 GCA_027575585.1 Percopsis omiscomaycus | reverse complement strand
ATCCAAAGCGACTTACAATTACATGGTGCTATTACATGGAGCAGGTAGGGGTTAGGCATCTTGCTCAAGGATGCTTAGAGGTAGGCCATCTCTGGGGCATGAACACACAACCTTACGGCTGGGAGTCCAACACCACTAGACTATCCTGCCCCATAGCATAGCACAGACTGAGGACAAATACAAACACTTAATAGAGAAAAAATATATGCTGACAAAAGATGTGATTTGAACACAACACGTAGGCTATACAGTAGGCAGCTGTAACAAAATTAGTAGGCCTAGGTATGTTGACATAGCTTCACTGCAATGGTTCAAGACAAGATAGCCTACAAAAAGAACAGTCATTTAAGAAAGTAATGCAATTAAAATTGCAAAGCTTTATCAAGATATATAAATCAACACCAGTGAATTCATATTAGTATTCTCTAACTCACTAGTTTAGGGGGAAATAACGTATAGAGCGCTAAAAAGGTGCACCACAATGGGGTGCACCTATGCTGTCTGGTTTGGTTTCTCTAAACTGGGGAAAGCTCTACGTGAGCAGTGTGAGAAGATGCTCTGTGTATGGCAGACACCGGGAGGAGGGTCTTTGTTCAGTCTCTCAAAAAGAGAGATGGGGGTCCGTTGATGTCGGCGACAGCACTCTTTGTCCCGTGGTCACAGAGTCCAGTCAGCCGTCAATGAAGCGAATTGTGTCGACAAAACCCTAGGCTACTGTTGCAACCTTGGTTTTACGGTCTGAGCCTACAGACCGAATACATTTGGCATAGCAGATGCAACTTTTCAAACGGTTACATTAACTTTATACAATTAGGTCATTTATGGTCATATATCCCAAAAAGTAGCCTAGAGAATAAAACAGCAACAAAGTTACTGTGCACCTGCAGTTCGTGACACGAATGTGTTAGAAACATTGGAGATTATTAATCACAAATCCTCTCAAACGGTTCAGAGATTAAATGTGAATTGTTACGCATGCCAGCCCTTAGTCACGTCATGAATTTGGCTTGGTAGTCATTTAATAAATCAATAACAACACACACGCACCGCCCAACCTACTGTATTTTCCCACAAAGATTATAAGATAATGATGAAATGGAGGTGGAGGTAATCCCTGCTCTAAGCAACCAGTTGCTATGCCTATATGACATACAATTGGAACACAGTCTACAGTTAACTGAATGGTGTAAAATGATCATAATAGGCTACAATCAATAATAACAGATAGGCTACAACCTATACACACGAAACATGTATGTAGCAACGTGGAACCTTGCCACGCAATAGCACGCGCTTTGCCAGCTCCCCAATAAGAGCACGTGGCTTACTCAGCATTTTTTTCTTGCGCGCCACCGGCGCTTTAACCGGCGGCAAGCAGTCTAGTGTCATAAACAACACTAGACTGCAACACCAACAGACTAACCGTTTAACTGCCCACTGCTGTTATGCGTGTCTACGGTTAGGTGCTGGAAGCAAAAACAAGTCCCCCCTGGCTTTTCTAAACATCACTCCAGGGATCCGGCATGCACAGTGATCAAAGTGCCAACTGAGCGTAATCGCGATAAAACAATACACATCCATTAGATTGGAATTAAGATACTTTAAAATAATCTTTATCTAGTAGACTATAGCCAACCGATGGACATGTTGACACAATACACATCTATTAGGCTATGTGTGAGGTAATTTGACTAATTGCTTTTAGTGTGAATCTTTTCACTCTCACTAGTGTGAATACACATTCAAATTAGGGCTTTTGTTTTTTTAACAGCACTAATCCGCTACGTTAACAGTCATGAGGGTGACATAGGCCTATCACCAACATTTAAAGAATGTATGATAAACTACAATATCTTACCACACATGTCGACAGGTTCTTTAAATCTCGACGTTCTTCTTCAGACTTTTTCTTCGTTTATGGAATAGATAAAACGTAAACCAAAAATAAGATAGGCCTATGTTGTAGGCCTATAGGTGAGATAAACCCCTCCCCAAAACAGCTGGACAGTACAAATTGAAATCAGGATATAAAATAACTTATTTGATCTCCAAATGAGAAAATTACAAATACTTTTCATAGTATCAAGCCTATTGAGAGTAATGCAGTGCAGGCTACGCGCAAATTTCCCTAAGTTTAACCCAAAAAAAAGCGGTTTAACATTAACTATGCCTATGTCGCGCGTTGTTCTGGTAAAGAGTTAAAAGACGGCGAGGGAGGGAAAAGCAGAAGAGAATGAAGACAAGCTCAAGAGGTTAAAGTGATCAGCAAATTACGAAATGGAGTTCGATCAGTGCGGTGGATCGAGGGGGTTAACAGACTTAAATTACGTCAAACTACAAGACTCACTTTGCCTCCTCAAATGTAAAACTTGATCAGACACTTAGAATGTAGAATGATATATTTCTAATCTCAACAGGTAGAAAATATATCTATAGAGAAACAATTATACAAAAAATATATAATCGCTATGCATATAGACTTGTACTCAATGTGTGGATCATTGAATACATTGTTCATATATAGTAGCCTACATATAAAACATAGTTTGGGGTGCTTTTAACATTATATTAATTATAATTACTTCTCATATAACATTTCTTTATTCAAACAGCACTTTTCCTCATTTGGAGGCTGTTCAATAAACAACAAACAAAAAGTAGTAAACATAAAACAAATATTTAACATTCTACACACTGCATTATCAGTCAGTGTGTTTACATGCACTTTACCATGTCATTATTACCTGCATTTCTCAACCGTACTTATTTTGATTTGGCCTGTCAACACCATAACATGTACAATAACACATCACTTTTTATACTATGTCCGGGTTTTGAGACCCTGCACCACATGCAAGTTAATGTCTATTTGAGTCAGGAGCATGAAGTATGTATGTGTCCTAGCACAGTTGCCATTGTAACATTCAGATCATGGATTTTATTCATAATGCAGATTTATGATCAGGAAAAGTAAAATGCAAGAAGAATAGGTTCCTCTCCGGGATCTCTGTGTGTTTGTGCATGTAAACATACTGAGGAAGAGCAACATTATCCAGTTGTAAACAAACTTGCACACAGAAAAAAACCAACAAGCTATTGTCTTCTAGTGTCACAAACTGTAAGGGCAGTGATATACTTCTCAATCTTCTAATGTAAATACAATCTAGTCAAATACTTTGTTGTAACATGTTTTTAATGGATTAAAGTAAAGTTCAGCCTGTCTCACCATATGCCCAAAGACTGCTTAGTATATCACTTCCTTACAGAAAGGACACAGTTCATAGTATGGGTAATGAAAGGGTCAATTACAAGCTTTTGTAATTTTAAAGCATTGCATATTATTCAATTATAGTATGTGAAAAACACCATACAGCATACAAGGCATGATGGATAAGCAGTTGGAACATATTTCAGTTTTCATAATTTGTCAAATCAACTAATAAATAATACTTTAATATTGGTAGGCTTCTATCTGAAATCTATTGGGAAAAAAAATCAAACTAAATACACACTAACACACAAGCTAGCACAGAAATTCAGTAACCCAACAGTCATTTGACTAGTGCAGGACTGTAGTGCAGGATTCAAGAGGACGGATCCAGTGTCACATTCTCACATGCCAGGCTCAACTGTTAGTTTGTGAATGGTGACTGGGTATTGACATGAACGTGTAATGTGACAATTTATTTGCCTATATATATTCTTTCTATTTGTAGAAATGATATATATTGAATTATTGGTGTATCGCTAACCTCAGCAAATGTATCTCAACAGAAAGGAAAATAAAATAAAACTAATCAGTTTAATTGAATACAAAACTCAAAACATTTTTGATTTAGGGTTAAACCCTAGCTTGTGGTATTGAACTAGTTGGGGTCTGACGAAAACTGGTGGACTCTAACTAGGCTGGGTTTGATTACACATGTGCATGCTTGGGTATTGGTTAGGCTCTGGATAGGACAACTTTGTAGTAAAATAAGGTCATTTGTGATTGATCCGAACAATTTAATGATTAGTTTTGGATTTAAGATTGGGGATTTGGTATATACACCTCAGGTCCGTTTGATGCTAATGTTTTGGGTTTGGCTCAGGCTAGGCCTTAGCCAAGCACTAACCTGAGTACTGTATATTTACTATATTCATTTACTTAAGAGCGATTTATCTGCAAGGGTCCATTCATAACTGCTACAAAGGGGTTCTGCAATTGTTGTGGATAGATCCTGAAATGCATATACACAGGGAATGCACCAATTACTCCCTCCTAAACCTTGTTCCCCCATCACAACTCCCCTGTAGTGGTTTGGTCCAACGGCCACAGATTAGAGGGTCTCTATGTCCGGACCTGGAACTTGCCAGCCTTGGTCATATACTTGATGCCTTTGAAAGGTTTGTACTTTTCACCGTACATGTCCAACCGATTCACCTTTAGCCCTGTCAAAGAAGAACATAAGCATCAATCACCTAGACTCAAAATGGGTAAATGTTAGAGGAGAGAGGGTGGGTTATACTGAATATATCACTGAAATAATCAATGTTTTATAAACAGACAGAACCAACATAATGCATTAATATCCCTATACATTTAGTTCTCATAGCTTAATTTTTTGCCTGATTTAAAGATTTCAGAAGCTGTTTATGTCAATGTCGGCAGGTTGTAGTGGGACAAAATGACAGGGAACTAAACTATATCATTGTATAGCTGATCAAATTATGCAAATTACAGAGGATCTATGTCTACACTGAAGGCGTAGTCACAGTAAATACTGTATTACCAGGTATTGCTTAAGAAAGTCTATTAGGTGGATTTGGCGCCATCTTGTGGTAACAGTTTCACTGAGCCATTGCAGGGCAATCAGATTGTAGTCAGAAGAGTTGGCTATTCAGCCACGTGTGTTGCAGAAAAAAATAATTATACAGACAATTGGCGCGTGTGTGTGTGTGTGTGTGTGTGTGTGTGTGTGTGTGTGTGTGTGTGTGTGTGTGTGTGTGTGTGTGTGTGTGTGTGTACCTGAGATAGCCATCTGTTGGATCTTGAACTGGATGTTGATAGTTGGGTTTTCGTCAGGTTTGGAGGCCCCTGTCTGTAAGCTCATGGAACCCTTCAGACTGGGTAGCTTCTGGGGGTTAATCTTCCCCACGTCCCAGGTCAGCAGCTAGTGAATAGACCGGGTTTTACAATTAAGACAGCCTGCATTTTTACAATCATTGACACGGTGATTGACAGCACACAATTAAAAAGGAACATAATTTCTGACAAAGCTGACAAAATGAAAAGCAATAATTAATCATTCAATCAAGAGCCAGGCCAGTGATTTCATTTACAAAAATTGGATGCAGTCATTATTTAATTTACAATTGACATTCATGTTCTGTTCTAGAGGACTTCTAAAAAGGAAATTTAATTTCATGCCTGTAAGGGCCCCTTTATTTTTTTTAACAATTTCCAGAGCATACTTTTTGCAGTTACTAGAGTTTTATTAAAGGATCCGGAGATTTTCCTTCAGGTAGAGTCTGATGCTGACTGCCATCACGACGATAATGGCTCTACAACTACATTAACATGCAGTTATATCAGTCAGGACTGCTCAATACAATTATGCTAACACTAAATGCTAATTGCTACTCATACAATATTGTTAGTTGTTACTAGTTACTAGGTTACGAGTGTGTTTACGCAAAGGAATGTAATTAAGCAATAGCTCACGACAGGCCGTAGTATACGCTTATTATATCACATTTAAGGGGCGTGGTTCGACAACCCCCTTAACTGTGATATAATAAGCGTATACCACGGCCTGAAGTGAGCTATTAATTATATAAAACGGTTACAAGTATGGAAAAAAGAAAGTGTCACACTACAATTGTATTGTTTTATCAATAGGCATTCTTTTATGAAGACAAAACGTAGTCCCACCTGGCTGCCTGCACATAGTGCATGGTGGTTGCTATGCAACATACTGTACATCACAGGCTAGCATTTTAGTTTCCTTCAATCTTTGACTATTTATTTATGCATTTGCACGTTGCCGTCTTTTGTGCAGCCACTGAAAAACTGTCCAGCATCAGTAGACTGACTTTGGAAGCTGCTTGTACTAGGCTTGTATTTTTTTGTGAGGTGGAGATGAGTTTGTTGCAGCGAGGATATTGCTCCAATTTCTCCAGTCCCCAAGTTTCGGTTGCCAATAGCTCTAAAGGAGGGAGGTTTCACACTTGTGGCAACTCACAGCCATAACCTCTCTCGCTTCAAAACCTGCGTCCAAGACCGTTTGCTTTCTAACATTACTTGGTCGCGGAGTAATACGGATCTGTGCCAAAGAATTTGACGTCATGGCCATTGTATACGCTCATTATACCGCTACTATGAACCAATAAGATCGCTTGATTTGAGCTACCCGTTTTATAAATCAAGGTATAATACACATGCATACAGTATAAGATTTACCTCTAGTTTTTCCCTTGCACAGCCCCTCCACACAGTTAATGGAAACACACACACACACACACACACAACCTTAGTGACGGGGTCGAAGGTGTAGGTTCCTTGAGAGGGGTTGAGGTTGGCGTTGAGAACCCCTCTGGGTAGCTGGCTGCTAACCAGGACCGATTCCACAGCTTTGCCCATGGTCTGTTTGGGCCCCAGCGTCAGGTCGAAGCGACCCTGGGTGCTGCCCTCGCGGAAGGTGATGTTGTGTTTGACGTACACTGGGATGGCCACCAGGCTGGAGAAGAGAGACAAGCGGGCCACTTCAGAAATAGTCAGTTTAAAACCCTTTTGCGTTGTGGGATTGTAACGAATGGTCGGTGGGTTTCCAGCAGCTGCACATATGGTAGTTAGCACAATGGTTAGCTGTATCTGTAAGTGGTTCAAACCTATGTAAGGAAATAAAGACAGAAAGAGAGGGCGAGGGCAATGGAGAAAGAGAGAGAGAGCGAGCGAGAGAGACTGACTTCTGGGAGCTGACGTGGTAAGAGAGCAGCCGGAAGTTGCCGTCGGGGGGGATGAAGGAGAGGATACGCTCTGCCTCCCAGCGCTTGAACCGCACACACGGGTGGAAGCTGACGTCGTCCAACAGCCGGGGATTCTGGGAAATTAAGTTAAATAGGGGTTCTGAATGCTCGGTTTGGTAAAATAAAAAGGCTTTTTTTCTTGTTTTAAACTATCACGGCTTATATAATTGGTTAGTGCCCACTTTTTCTACTCGAGCAGAAATTTTATTTGCATATTTTAATTCCCTTTAGCCCCATTGGCTTTTTTAATGTATTATTGTTATCTTTTTTGTAAAGCACATTAAATGAATTACAGGGTTAACTATCATTGTCATTCTTTTTTAGTGCATGTTCCTGAAAAAGGAGGGGAAGCAAAGAGCTGTGGGAGACGGGCTTAAACCCACCATGAATGAAAGGGTGAGGTCAGGCATGCCTGTCAGTTTCACACAGGCGTCAATCACTCCCTGGATTTCTGCTGTTATAGTGGAGCCTGATAGTGGAGAAGGAATTCAAATCACAGAAAACAATTCTAAAAATATGGTAAGGAGGTAATCATGTAAATAATAATAAGCAATTGATGTAAGACAGCAGTAGCGATAAAGGTATAATAGAGAAATAACAACAATATGGTATTAGGAATTATAGGGAACTATTTTCTCTTGTGTTGGGTGTAGTGCAATACCAGATTTATCAATGATGGCGTCAATCTCCTCCACCACATCAAAGTAGGCTTCATTGTTAGTGTACTTTACGCCTGTCCGTCGCCATGGCACCACTGACAGCTGGCCAGTAGGCAGCTGCTCACCTACATTAGTACTGCCTAGCAAACACAGGAAAAAAAAAGTGAAATAAAAAGCTGCATATTGTAGTGTAAGTTCACTATTGATTATAGGTCCCATTTGTCAACACACACCTTAAAATTAAACGCTGTGCCTGGATTAAGCAATCCGTACTTACTTTTACTATTAAGGGGGAAAATTTGCCATGTTGGGCAGATACAGTAACTAATTTTTACTCACTTATTGACAGTGTTGTCAATAAGTGGCCAAAAAAGGCCAAATAACCTTCATGGGGATGTCTTATAATCATCTAATAATCAAGTTCCTTGTTTCCCTGTATGTTTGAGGTTTGTTTCCATTGCTGTACCTGTGATGGTGTTGACCATTGTGCGGAGGATGGTGGGAGGCTTGATAAGCTCTTTGAGGATGTTGGACTCTGTGGCCAGAGGAAAGCCGTTATCCAGCATTTCCTCTAGTAGTTCATACACCACAACAACATTGTCCTTGATGGCAGCCTCTGTGCACACTCCAAAATAGTCCTGAACAGAAAAAGGGCATTTATTAGATACAAGATTAAAAGAAAATTGAGAGAGGGAGGGATAGAGACAAAAAGATGCATTCTATGATGGAAAACAGAACACAGTTACATTCGTAGTTGTCTGCCCATTCAAATCAGACCCTAAAGTTGCATAGGATAACTTGAAAAGTTGGCAGCCACTGTGGTCATGGAATGCAAGTATGTTTTTAAAAGCTGTCACATTCTTTTTTTTTTTTTACGTTTTATTTGCAGAAGAATTCACAAGGTGTATATTTTGTCCATGACGGCAAGGCAGGGAACAGTGCCCGCTGCCATAGTAATGCTTCAGGATAAATAATACGCACCAAAACCTGTGCCATTATAATTCCCATCACTGTACTATCCACACTTCATTAAGAGATCACAGCCGCTACCTGGAAGGTGTCCACCACTCTGTGCAGGAACTCAATGACGAAGAGCGGCGGTACTTCACTCTGGATCACAGCCACAAAGTAGATACGATGTCTGAGCACGCTGATGAGGTAGTGGTGGGGAGTAGAGATCACTGGCGGCACATTCTCGGGCTCTGTGGCACGCTCCTGAGCCTCGAAGAAGTAGTCACAGACTGAGCGGCTGACCACGCTCTTCCAGTGCTTCTCCAGGAAGATGTCTCCCGAGGCGTTAACCAGGAACAGGCTGTGAATCATCTTGGCTATAGTTATAGGAAAGAGAGCCAAAATACACTTGAGAAATTCAATGAAAAGCCAGTATGTATATTTAATATATAGGCTATTGGCCTACAATTTCATGGTACAACTAATTCACAACATCTATGCATATAGCGTGCATTGTACCAGGGAGGTGGGGCTGGTTGTATTTGATACACATTTCACAGTTATTAAAAGGTAACACCATGTATTTGCCATGTATACTAGCTAATAGTAGAGGAAGCCTGAGGTGCTCGCATGATTGAACTTAGGGTGGATGAGAAAGGTGACACCGGCGTATCCATTGAATACGCGACAAAGAAGCTAAACGTTTTGGTGCTGACATGACGCGACAAGTACCTTAAATATAAAAAAACGTACGCATACAACATAGTTAAACATTAAATTAACGAGCAAATTGACAAAGCGACACAAGGCCTCTGTCTGCATACGAGAACATGCAACATCAGTCCCGTGCATCAAATCCCTCCCACTTTCCTCACACTGGTCTTGTGACAGCCGAAAAGCCCAGCGCTACAGCACCGTACACGTTAAACAACAGGGGAAATCGCCATGCCGTTTGTTTAAGGAAAAGGAAACACTCACCGTAGACTAAATTTACGTTTTGATTTCGCCGTTTGCCTTTTCCCCAATGAAATATTAGAAGCCGTCGTTCCGTTTTCTGTTGGGTGGATCAAATCCTGTTGTGAATCTGACAAGATAACCAACCAATCACCTTCTTACAGGGGCATAGTGTCCCGCCCATTTAATTGTATTATTGGTCATTGATACGGAAGCCGATTCTCCTATTGCTTAGGACTAGGATGTAATTGGACCGCTACCAGTAAACACTCAAACCTGCCATCGATTGGACGGTAGGACACGGCCGGTCTGACATTTTGTATCCAGTATCAGATTTCATCTTGTGCTCTGTGCTTGAACATTATTTCATTCATTCTTCCATTCTGCCAACATCTCTCTGCAGTTAGTAAAAAAAACACAATATGCAGCTCATTGTTTAGAAGCAATAATATCACGTTTTTACACTAAAACAGACGAAGCTGTTCAGAAACAGCATTTTACTGGCCATTCATTAATTGCATTGCTTTTGTATGCACGTATGCTCTGATTTTTGGTGAAATTTTCAATCCATAACAAACCTATTTCTATAGTCTATAGTGTAATTGACAGTGAACAATATTTTTTGTTCATTTTAGCTTCTACTGAAGATGTATTAAAAACTACTAAATGAAACTTTACAGCACTAAAAAAATGTCAGCATGAAATAAGTTCAGCATCATGTGACATATCCAGTGGTACAGTAGCTTTGCATAATCATGTTTAGTCTCGTCATACCGTAGGTTTAGTTTATCTTATGATTTGTATATTTGTCTCACATCTAGGATTTAAATTTACTTTAGGATTCCATAACCTTGTCATTTGTCAGCATTAAGTTTCAAGTCAAATTTCATGTGCACCTGCTGTACAGATAAATAGATGCAATTGTAGACTCGTACAATCTCCTTCAAGACTAGTTTGGGGATATGCAAGCATCTCACTGGGGAAGGAGACAATGACCATCACAAAGAATTGTATTCTTTTATCAAATGACAATGTAAAAATGTCCCTGAAACATAAATGGCTCAACATAATTTATTTTCATTTTATGTTAAAATGTACAGAGTTCTTTGAAAGTACTTACTAAGGCAAAAAAAAAAAAAAAAAAAAAAGAATATATGGAAATACATACAGGGACAAAGAGCGTTGAGGCTGCTCGAGCGCGACTCAAACTTCGCTACACGCTCAACCGCTGCTCCTATATTTTGCGCTCTCTTAGCTTACAACGCACCATGTACAATTACAAAGGATACAAAAGGGAAGCGATATAAACAGACAAATATACTGAGCTCATTTTTACATGCCTCTTAAATGTAAGGAAGTTGCCCTATACACACAAAATAGTAAAAAAAAAAGAAAGAAAAAGGAAAGTACGCTAAGTGACCTTTAGATATTTGTTTTTCCTTTCATTTAAAATAGCATTAATATACTACACAAAGATAGAAAACTCTAGAGATGAGATGGAATGGAGAGGTTAAAGGCATCTTAAAGTCACTAGAGTGAGTGGTAATTTTTTTTTCTTTTGAATTTCTTAGTAATCATTACCCAAGAGCAGAGCTAAAAAATATGTAGTTTTTTTTCCTGAAACAGAAGTGGAAAAAAATGACAGTACCAATATCAATGTCAGAATTTCCTTTTTATATTATAGAAAAAACATTTTCTCTACAATAGGTTTTCTAAAGTCAAAAAGAGTCAGCTTGTGTCATAAAAGAAAGCTGCCCAGTGTGATAAAATTCAGAGAAACAGAAAAAAGTACAGAACAGAACAATACACACAAATAAAATATGAAACGTCAGGTTTGTAAGAAAAAACAAATTCTCTTTTGACTTTGAATACTAGAACATGGAGCACTCCCATTTAAACTCCAATATGACCGGGCAACGTGCACTCTCTCATCTATCTGTATAATAGTCTATGTGGGAGTGCCAACTTTAGATCGGGCGTTTAGGCACCACTCTTGAGAGCCATTGTCTTTTATATAGCCAATGGGACTGATTTTTACACAAATTTAACAGTATTAACAGGAAAACACCATTCAATGCAGACTCTTCAACCTCTTTGGGTCACTAACACTGTATTTACGAGAGGGTTGAGCAGATCAGCTTAAATTAGCAGTTTTCTCAAAGAAATAAGATGCAAGGTCCACCTTTCATTATGTAATCCATCAACTATAAAATGGCCTGACATTGTGTACAGTTGTCAGTGGAGTGTGACCCAAAAAAAGAAAAGAAAAAGTGTTGCACTTTCCTGAGCTAACCACTGGGGGGAGACGGCTAGCCAGTGGGCGCTGCTGGATATTGAGTAGTACCAGAATATTTACATCAAAACTTTTCAGAACAGCGGCCTACGGTACAAATGCTACGCGTTTATTTATGAACACACCTTATCGCCGGCGACTTGCTGATCTCGGTTTCTCTGATGCGTCACTATTCACATCATCCAGTCAGGAAGACAGACTCGGATAACACAGCGTACTCCACTGCTGAAGGCCTGGATCTCAGACGCATCTAGAACTATGGGAAGCCTTCTGACAGGTGAGACAAGAGTTACCTGTTTGTGTTGTTGAGAGACCAAGAGGGGGCCAATCGACCACACATATAAAGACCAAAAGCATATATAGTCAGACTGCACACAATCATTTCAGAACAGTCACCAAAACAAAAGTATTTTTTATCTTATTACAAAAAATAAAAACAAAACAAAAAATTATAAAAAAACAAAACAAAAGTCCACCTACAATATTTTAGTCACTTTTTGAAAGTAAGGCTTCCTATGTCAATTAAAAGATTGTGTGCATGGATGAATATATTCATAACCACTTTTGAGGGTTATTTTGTCCCCATTGAGCAGTTTGACAAGTAAGGTCCTGTAATGTAGTCCGGTCCTATGTTTCATTTGACTTCCTCCTCATATTCCTCAAGCCTCCCTGCTCTCCTTCCACAGATTAGGCTCAGTGTGAACCAAGGGGAAGAGGCTCCTGGGCTCGTGTGGAAACCGTGTCATTGAGTGTGTATGTATAAAAACACACCCCACCACCCGCAAGCCTCTTAGCTGGCTCGCCCCTTAGCTGTCTCGCCCCCATACGAGGCTGGCTGGGAGTGGAGGGGTACACCAGTCCGAATGAACAGGACAAATGACAACATACAAAAACAGTAAACCCACAGACCCTCTGTCTCTCCATCTCTCGCTCTCCAACTGGCCGCCTGCTGCGGCCTTTGAGAGGGTGAATATGAGTAATGGACATTTAGAGTACAGCGAGCGTCAGCTCTGACCCCTTCCTGTTGGGCTCTCTGCTCATCTGCTCATGTAAGGCGACTGTTTGGGAACCCCGGCATAACTGTGGTGGGAGGGGCCAGTGTACATCATGTTTCCATGGTGATTGGGCTGCATAGGCTGCTGCGGGTAACCTTGTCCTCCCATCATGCCCATTTGCATTTGCATGGGGTACTGGGCCGGCTGGTTCATGTACGGAGGGTTGCCATGATAACCACTGTTCATCATGGGCTGGGGCATGCGGTATCCGGCCGACATGGCGTTGAGCTGGGTCATGTTCATGGAGTTGTAGGCGGCGGGCGTGGCCATGAGGTTGGGCATCATGCCGCGCTGCACGGCCAGGGTGCGTGGCGTGCCCTGCATGGCCACGGCCCCCGAGGTGCGGCCGTACAGCTGCTGCTGGTGTGGGGCCGGGGCCAGCTGTTGCGTGGCCTTGGAGCGGATAGAGATGTGGGTCTTCACTGCCATCTGGCCCTGGAGCCGCTGCGTGTGTGGCGGGGGAGCCAGGCCGATGTTGGCCGTGGGCATGTTGCACTGCAGCTGCAGGGAGCCCAGGTTCATGGAGCCGGAGCTCAGGTTGGGAGGCGGGGTCATGGTGGGCTGGCCCTGGGGCAGGGGCGGGTGTGGCGAGGGGGCCAGCTGCGCCAGCCCCGGGTTGGGCAGAGAGACACTGGGGGCGTAGGAGGTGACCGAGGCAGAGTGGGAGTAGGGCATGGCGTGGGGGTCCATGATGGTGTTGGTGAGCTGCTGCAGCTTGGCCAGGCTGAAGGTGGCCGAGGGCTGGGGGTAGCCCCCCGTACCAAAGTCCTGGCCCATGCGCTCATACAAGCTGCGGCCTCCGCCACCGCCTCCGCTCTCGGGGATCTCCATGATCATGGGCGTGGAGCCGAAGCCATTGCCCATGCTGCACTGAGAAAGGGGCTGTTGTTGCTGCTGCTGGGGGGGAGGCTGGGGCGCGGAGGGGGGCGGCTGGGAGTTAGGGGGCTGCTGCTGCTGGGGAGGCTGCTGCGGAACCTTCTTCTGGGGCTGCTGCTGCTGGTTGGTGCTGGGAGGCCTCTCTATCACCACGCAGCTCACCGGCGACTTGATCCCACAGCTGGGGGTGTTGGACGGGGGTGGGGGTGGCGGGGGCTGCGGTACGTTATTTGATGAACTGCCGCCACCGGGTCCACTGTTGGGTCCAGCCTGCTGGATGAGACTGCAGCTGCCCATGGCCAGCTGGGCCCCCACGGGGCCCGAGGGGCCGAAGGAGCAGCTGTTAGCCTGCGAAGAGGAGGGCGTGGCCGAGCCGGAGGAGGCCGCTGAGGCCGCAGAGGAAGAGGCCGCCACGGCGGCCGACAGGCCCCCTCCGTTGCCGCCGCTGCCTGTGCCGTTGCCCCCTCCGCCCATGGTGGAGTCATAGCTGCTGGGGTTGTCGTAGTTCTCGGTGGTGCTCTCGATGCTGCCCAGGTCGCTGAAGCCGCTGTCCACCACCTGCTGGGAGTGGTCCGACACCGACGGCACGTCCATCATGGGAGACGTCTCCATGTTCTGCTGGGAGGGGGCAGACAGAGAGCTGGGGTGCTCAGGCGTGATCTGGGTGTAACCCCCTCCGGCTCCTACGCCACCCCCGGCTCCGGTGGGGCCCGGCGTGCCCCCCCTCTGGCCGGAGGGCCCCGTGTCCATGATGCCGGCTGGGAGCCCCGGGCTGTTGACCGAGCGCACCGACTGGCCGGGCAGGGCTGGCATGGGCGGGTTGGGCAGGGGGCTGCTGTGCTGGGACGCCCCGCACTCCTCCACCAGGGCCAGCGCCTCCTCCTCGGCCTCGCCCGCGTGGCTGAAGCTCTGCAGGGTGCGGCAGGCGGCCAGCGTCTCCTCGCAGTCCTGGTAGGCGCCGTGGTGCGGGTGCGGCTCCGCCTCGTCCTCCTGCGCCTCGCCCTGCGTCAGCGACTGGACGGCCTGCACCGTCTCCAGGTCCAGCTCGTTGGGGTGGTGGTGGGGGTGGTGCGTGTGGTGGTGGGCCAGGTCCTCTTTGAAGTCGGGGTGCTGGTGGGGGTGGGGGTGCGAGGGCTCCATCAGCAGCGTGACCTTGTCGTGGTGGTGCAGCGGCGGGAGCTCCAGGGGCTCGGAGGGCGCGGGGAGGGAGGTGACCGTCTCCACCGCCGCCGCCGCGGCAGCCGACTCCTCCTGCTCCCTGCGCCTCCTCTCCTCCTGCTGGGGGTCGGCGGAGGAGGGCCGGCGCTTCACCTCCTGCTGGAGGTCCTCCTCAGGCTCCTCCTCCTCCTCCTCTTCCTCCTCCTCCTGCTTGCTGACGTAGTCTTGCGCCGCGCTGTTCTGCGGGCCTAAAAAAGCGTCTGCTCCTTGGGGTTCTTCTTTGACCGGAGGGGAACTGGTGCGGGAGGCCGGCTCCTCCTCTTCCTCCTCTTCGTCGTCCTCCTCGTCTTCCTCCGAGTCCTGGCTCTTCCTCTTCTTGCTGCTGCTCTTCTCTTCCAGGTGGCCGTCTCCTTCGTCGTCGGCGTCGTGGTCTTCACTGCGCCTGCTGCCAGAGCCGGGCGTCACCGCCGGCCTCCTGCCCACGCACTCTTCATCCTCCCGCTCGTCGTCATCGTCCTCCTCCTCCTCCCTGTCGCCCATGTCTGCCTCCTGGGGTCGGGGCTGGGAGCCCCGGGGCCCGGAATTGGACGAGGAGGAGGAAGGGGAGAGCAGGGGCCGGGGTGGCGGTCGGCTGGGTTTGTCTTCCTCCCAGGCCCTCTCCGTGTCCTCCTCGTCCTCCTCCTCGGGCTCAGAGGCGGGAGGCGGTTTCGGAGCGGGCGGGGGCTGTTGTCGGAGGGCTGGGTTCTTTGGGGGTCTCCCACGCCTCTTGGGGATCTTCTGCTCCACAGGCTTGGGGAGGTAGTCGTCTTCCTCGTCAGAGTCTCTGTGTTTGGTGTTAGCGTCAGCGCTGGTCCTGCAGGCTCGCTTGATGCCGCGCTCCTCAGCATGCAGCTGCTGTGGATCTACACTTAGCCTCTGCCGCTCGGCCTCCTCCTGGGCCCGCTGCAGGTACCAGCTCCGGGGTTTGCGGCCAGGTTTCATCTTGATCTTAGGGGGCGGAGGGTTGCCCGACTGGGCCTGGCTCTCAGCCGCTGCCCGCTGGTTGGGCCCGCTGCCCGGCGGCCTGCCTGGCCCCCGTTTCTTCCAGTGCAGTGGCTTGCGGCTCTTGCCCTTGGGCCAGCCTTTCTTCTTCTTGACAGGGACTTCTGAACTGCCGGTGAGGGTCTCTGAGGGGCCGGGCGCCAGAACACCAGGTTTCAGGACAGGGGTCAGCTCTGCATGACAGGAAGCAATAGAAACATATTTTAGTAAAGCACAACGCATACAAGCTAAAATGAGGTTTCAATATATACACAAACAACAGCATCAAAGTTGCAATAGTCACTTTTTAGTTTAGTTTAGTCATTTTGGCAACTCCTACAGCAAGTAAGTGGTAGGTGCTCACTTGCTAACAGCAGAGGACACCTTGTGGTCAATGTGGGCCAATAGGGGAGTTTATACTCTTTAGGGATAGCTATAATCTCTGCTGGAGTAATCACTGCTGTTAGACGTACTGATGAGGATATTGTTCTGGGAACCTAGACGGCAGGTCGTAGAAACACAACTGTAAAATGGCTTTATTCATTGGCAGCAGACTGGATCATTACTTTACCAAAATAAGCAATAGACACCTGCAAATCTACCTTGGAAAAAAGATGCTTTAAACACTTACCGTCTTCTTCTGACTCGGTGAGGTTGGAGCGACGCAGCCTCTTGGAGGCAGGGTCTGATGGCGGCCTCAGGGCGGAGCGGGCTGGCGGGTAGCGGCGTAGAGGGTGGCCCAGGGGTGTCTCCTCCTCCAGCCTGGGCATGGGCCTCTCAGAGTCTGAGTCGACAAAAGGCTCGTCCAACACCTCCGTAGTCTCGGAGATGGTCTCTGTCACAACGCTGCTGTGGGGGTGGCTCATCTGGCGCATGCGGCGCTTTCTCGGGGGCTTCTGGGTAAGAGACAGCAAGACGGCAACAGATTAGATTGACCTCAAATGGCGACTGATTCGCTGCCATTCCTCATGTAGCACATATGAACTGCTTTGCTCACCTTGCACTTCAGCCCCATGGCAGGCTTGGTGAGGATCGGTGGGGAGCACGGCCCCCTCTCCTCATCCTCTTCGTCATCGTCGTCATCCTCCTCATCCTCATCCTCTTCCTCGCTGCTTTCACTGAAGCAGCTCTTCCTGCTGAACGGCGGCTCGCTAAGCCTGGGTCCCAGGGGCAGCTGTGCCAGCCCCTCTCCGGGACCCTCCCTTATCCGGGGCTTAGGCCCTCTCTTTTTCCTGGGGGGGCGCCCTCTGCGCGGAGGTGTGATGGAGGGGTGTCGGGCCATGTCCAGAGGGTGGATGGCTGAGCGCTCCACCGGTCTGTTCAGGGAGAAGAGGGAAGGGGGGCTGCTGGAGGAGCCTATGGCATTGCACCCTTCAGCTTGGTCCTCATCCTCCTCCTCATCTCGGGCTGGACGGATCTTAGGTGGCCGGCCCACCCGGGGGCTGTCTTTCACCTTGCCCCAGGGCCAGTTCTTGGGGGGGCGGCCCCGGGGCCTGCGCTCTCCGTTGGTGGGCGGAGCAGGCCGGGAGTCTGGGACAGGCGGCGGGCAGCGGACTGGGGAGGAGGCCGGGGAGCTTTGGCCAAGGGGGAACCCTGGGAAGCATCTTCTGTCCGCCTCCTCCTGTTCTTGGCGCAAGCGCCATGGGGGCGTTGGCGGCTTGTGACTGGGCTTGATCTATTCCCAACCCAAAACATAATCCTTCATTAGGCTGAATGGGATCGTATCAATTCCAACTCTTTTGGTCATTTGGGGAAGCGATCAAAGTACAAATAACAAGTCAAGTAACGCCGGTTTACCTCCTCTGCCTCGTCTTCATCCTCATCCCCTTCTTCACCCTCCGCATCCGACACCACGGTGTTGGTGACAACGACCGGGGTCCAGCGGAGACTGTCTGGGTCCACGTCTAGCTGCCGTGGCCGGGCATGCAGCCTGGCCATGTGGCTGGACACAAGCTTCTCCCTGCGCACCAACACCAGCCTGGGGGGACCACACCAGTCCGTGAGAGGAGAAATGGCTCTGCACCATGTTCAATATGCATGCGTGTAGGTCAATGTGGTAGTGTGTACAATCTAGTGTCACACTAATCCAGCAGAACCAGTGTCAATCACCATGAAATGCTTTGAGAGGAGCTACTTTCAGCAGAAATCGCGCATGCGTGTGTGTGTGTGTGTGTGGGGTACGGCAGTGGCCAATAAACACACACTACCAAATTCGTGGCAGCATGATTATGGCGTGTCCAATTAGGTTCTTGTGCGCGACATGTGCATGTCCAATAGGAAGGTTAGTATGCCTACGTAGGGGGCTGTGTGTGTGAGCATGAGCATGGTGAACACATTGAGGTTTGTGCCATGCGTCTTTGGCGGGCGCGTCATTGTCTCCCACCTGTCGCCCCGCTGCTCCAGCATGTTCAGGCTGTGCAGGGTGGCGGTGATGTCCTGTGGACAGATCCCCGTCAGCTTGCTGAGGTGACGGATGGTGAGCTGCCGGTCTCGCACCTCGTGGAGGCACTCCAGCACCACGCTGCGCCAGTAGGCCATGTAGGACAGGCGGCCCAGGTCCGACAGGGGCTTCTCCGGCGAGCCCGGCTGGCCCTCACGTTTAGACAGCAGGTAGCCTGCAGGAGAGGGAGCTTTAGAGAGTTGCTGGACAACGCACCACATAGAATATACTGGCATGGGCCGTCTGTCAACTTCACTCCTTAATGCTGCTCTGCTTTCTGACAATAGTGGAATGATAGTGATAACGTTTATTTTGACAGCACTTTATTAATGCACCGTGGGGGAAGCCTGACTAATTGTAGCGGCAGGTAGAATAGTTCCAACCGGCAGTTAAAACAATATATTAGTACATGAGGACATGGCAACACTGACTCTCATCCACGGACCAAACACTAGGTATGCATTGATCGTTATTGGCTGGTATACACTCTAAATAGGCCCTTGGTGATCTCTATGTCCGCTTACTAGCCTATGCCTCTTCTCATTAGAGGAGGAGATATACCCAACACACTCCTATAAAGCAATACAATCGGTACGACTGATACACAGAGGCCAGGAAAGGTGTGACAGAATGTAACAGACTTATTTTTCAGTGACCCAGAAGTTCAACGGAAAAAGGGTAAACTTTCGGTCTAGCCTGTAAATAGGAAACATTAACCGCTAAAGGCCCTGGTCCACACAGGTGTTTAGAGTTAATGTGGCTAGACTTGCTCTGAGCATGCGCGCACACACACACACACAGTTATACAATCACCAAAACAATCACCATACAGTGTTATTTCAATAACTGCCAATCCTGCTCTAGTGTTGTGTTGTTTAGGCCAGAGGCTTGGTGCTGGTATCTGCTGGCTGTGTATTTTTTTAGTGCGCGTTTGTGTGAGCCTAAATGATGCCCTTACTGAAGTCGATGAGGAACCGTCCATAACCTTTGCGCTGGTACTGCGGGAGGATCATGATGCAGGACACGTTGTACTTCTGTTGACAGTGCTTCTCCTGGAGAAAACAAACAACGCACTTGGACGTGAGGTAGAAAGCAAGTGTACCGTTAGGCCAAGCCTGCACAGGTACAAGGGGGGCTGTGTGTTGATGGTAGCGGAGGCCCCCCTCTGGTCATTACTTGCGTTTGGCAGTGAAGCTGCATGTTAATGGGAGCACCTGCCTCTGTAGAGGTGCAGAAGAGAGCCGATTGATACCAGAGGACCCTCTAGAACACAGCAGCTGTGAGCTACCACTTTACTGGCAAATAACTTGTCGTACTAAAGCTACAGTTTTAATGGAACTCTTAATTACTGTGTATGGTAGGAAATAAGTTCATCTCCTAGCAGAGTGTTTCCTTAATGTTTTAATACTTTTGTTTAGGAATGAACACTGAATACTGAAGGGAGGGTGGTTCTCAACATGGGGGTCAGGACCTTCTGAGGGGTAGGGTTAGGGTTAGGGTTAGGTTAGGGTAGACATGGGCCACAAGATGATTTCAAGATTTGATTTTAATCTCTATTGTACTGTGCTTAATAAATATGATGTACTGTACATGGTTGTATCAAGTTATTTTCTTCTATTTTATTTTTTACACAGCAGAAAGACGCCCTTGTGCACGCACAAATTAAATAAACATTTATTGGGGGGGAAATGCCACCGCATGGTTGGCGTACCTTGGAGAAATATCCGACTAGGTGGCAGCCCTTGCTGTCGTTCTGGGTGAGGACGTAGAAAAGGAAGGGCTCCACGTCGTAGTACAACGTCTTGTGGTCAAGGAAGAGCTTAGCCAGCAGGCACAGGTTCTGACAGTAGATTGTGCTCACGTTCCCGTCCACCTGTGAGCGCGTGCACACACACACACACACACACACCTTGTTGGTGGACTAATGCAAGTATAAACCAAAACGTTAGAATATCCATGTGGACTCCAATGGCAGAAAATTCACAAAGCCAAGCAGCACAACATTAATTTTTAACACCACATTTCGCTGTGGAGCCAAGTGGAATGGGGTGAACGTGAAGGGGGGGGAGACACAATGATCTCAGCTCCATCTCTCGAGACCTTTACAGACAGAGTTAGAGGGCTTTAAAGGAGAGAGAGAGAAGTTGGCAGCAGGCCAGCCTTTTCAGTTCTACTGGGCCCGATCCACTGAGTAAGGACAGAGGAACAAGAGGTCTGAACACACTGGTGTGTATAGCTTCAGCCTGGCAGAAACGCACCAGTCAGCTCAGCACTACTGGGGATTACACTGGATGGAGCTGTCAACTGATGCAGTCAAGAAGGCTACACAAGAGTGCTAGCGATGTGGCTGGCTCAATATGTTTAGCACTTAATACTACAGCAGTGAAAGTATTGTAAGTGATGAAATTACAGCTCATATACAGTAAATGCATAAAATGCCTATGAGCACAATCAATTATACAACAAATATACTACACTGTTGGCTGAGATGGATTAAGTGTCCTTGTGGGTTATGGGCCGGGCAGTGGCCTTACATTTTACATTTACAGAATTTAGCAGACCATTTATCCAAAGTGACTTACAATCAGTACATTTGTCAACCAGTTAACCACCAGTTCTTGCAAGCAAACAACATTCTCCTAGAATAAGGACAGCATTATGTCATCATGGTCACTTTTTTCATTGTACATTACTCGATATATTCATATAAAAATGAATCATTCAATCCCCAAAAATGTCATCAATTGACAGCAGCCTAAATACCAGCAAAGTGCTTAATATTCTAAAAGCTGATCTAAGAGAAAGGAAAGGAGAATAAGGATATAAATTGATAGACAGAGGATAAATGATTGTTATAAATGGCTTCTGTTGGTGGGATTGCCCCTTGCCCTGTCCCCCCGTCACCCAGATGTCACTCACAGCCCATACAGTCATTCTGTCGCTTGCCTCACCTCGAACACAGAGACATCGTCCTTCCTGTAGATCTCGTTGGCGGGCGGGTGGAACCAGCAGCACTTCCTCATGTGCTGGTAGAGGATGCTGCGGCTCTTCATATAGCGCAGGCAGAACTCACACAGGTAGAGCTTAGGGAGCCTTGGGGGAGGTGGTTATAAACATTTGTGTTTATTAATGTTAGACAAGAGCATTCATTTACAACTGTGATCCCACTATTTTCTACAGAGGTCGTCAGTTATATTGTGTGCAAAATAAAACTAATAGAGGCCCAGCAAGCCTGTGACAATGAGCACTGTTCATGGCAATACAAGAGGCGGATGCTAGCTTTTTTTACTAGATCAGTGGAGCCATCAGTGATGTGTTACCTGCTGTACTCTTGTGGGTATGGGGAGGAATACCAAGTCTGGATCTCAAACTTGCCAAACTCGATGACAGAGGGGCAACGCATCTGAGGGTCCGGTGGGCCTGTCACCCCAACTTTCTGTATAAACACATGATGGAGAGGGTTGAAGTTCAGGTTTTCTATAGAGGGATTAGTGTAACAAATTACAAACTATGAATGACAAGCCAAGAACTTTATACACAGTCCAGACACAAAAAAGGGGCAAGATAGTCTAGTGGTCTAGGTGTTGGCTTCCCAGCTGGAAGGTCGTGGGTTCAAGAACCAGAGTTGGCCTACCTGTAAGCATCCTCGAGCAAGATGACTAACCCCTATCTGCACCATGTAATAGCACCATGTAATTGTAAGTCGCTTTGGATAAAAGCGTCTGCCAAATTACCTAATTGTAAAAATAATTATTATTGTGCCACACATACACATATAAATTGCACAGGCAAACCACTGAAGTTAGAAAACACACACACAAACTGAAAACAACAGATACAAAACATATCTATGTGCCCATAAAGCTCCTGCATGCTAAAGCCATTTTAGCCATATAGCAGTGACTAGCTAGCATGGTTTCTATTAGTTGTGTGCTCTTTCACAAAGGGAAATTCTCAGCATTTGCTGGCAGCCTGGTCTGTAGATACACGTACACCACATGGTAGCAACAATGTGTCTTAGCTTTCACATTAACAAATACTCCCTCTCTCATTTGCTACTAATCAAAGAACTGGGAATACACAAAAAATTATACAAATGAAACATCAAAGTCCTCTACTAGCGCACTAATCCACTTTAGTTTAAGTGCTTTAGAACAGTGAGAGACATGAAAATCATATATTAATAGAGTGTCACAAAGCCTTATGGCAAAGACCCAATAAACGTGCAGCAGAGAAACTCAAGTATTCCAATAAAAGGTCCTGCCAACTCAGTTTGAATAAATACCATTCACAAAGAGTGTTCATGTCGGTAGGCTAAAAAAAAGCTAGTTGATGCCAATGGAAAGGAACTCCACATGTTTTCAAATGAACATTTAAGCTGTATCAAGTTTACAAGTTGACCAGGACCAAGAATGTACCACCAACTCTGCAGGGATCCGTGCCAGATGGTTGCCTGATAGATGCTTAGCGGTGCAAAGTTGTGTTGCCTTACAACTCCGCAACTGTTACTAACAGTTTGGTTTGGGAGTTCTTCTCCTGTGTGTCTCTGTCTCAAACACATAGATTCACAACAGATGTGGTGTGAGATTTCTTGTGGCACTTACCACCAGCTTCAGTATATTTCCCCCTCATCTGAAGTGTATCGAGCTCAGAAAATGCCAGAAAACTTTAACCCATTAATAATGGATGTGCATGTGTGTGCATGTTGGGTACCTGTAGTGCTAGCTCCTGGATGTGTCTGAACAGTTCAATGTCTTTCTCCGTCAGATTCTCATGGCCGGGCAGTTTGTCTTCTTCGTCTCGCCAGTCACTCCCATCCTGATTGTCTAAGGATTGAGACAGTGTCACTGTCAATGTGAGACTAGTCACCCATTTCTAACAACTTTCCCCCCCTATCAACCATGGAATCCACATACACATACTTCAGATAGTTCAAATAAAAACCACCGTTTCGACTCCACGTTTTATAAGCACAACATATAGACAACACGTAAACTACATTAAATGCTTACCTAAAATTGGTCTGCCCAAATGATAAATGTGTTTTAAGCAAATTTATATGTATATTTATACATAAATGACATCGTGGAGTCACTTATGTATAAATACAAAAACGCAAAAGGTGTGCATTTTTCTCCTTACCCATCCTGTCGTCGCCCTCGCCCTTGCGGCTGGCCTTCTTGCGAATGCGGTACTGCTGGGAGTAGTCCACCACCTCCTGCCGCGCCTTGCGGCCCTCGGGTGACGGTGTGAAGAACTTTGTGAGTGCATCAATCAGACCCTTGGTTTTTTTGTTGATGCGCATGCCTCCGTGCGACACGCCGTCCTCTTCATCCCGCAGAGAGAAGAGCAGCCGGTCATCGCCAGGGTAACCCTCGCAGGATGAGCTAGACGAGGAGTGGGGGGAGGCTGAGCGCTTTCGTCGCCCGCGACCGCCCAGCTTCTTGAAAGGCCGGCCCGGCCTGTGGAGGGTGGAAAGGGAACGGTTTAGATATTTATACGGAGGAATGCTGTAATATCCTCCTGGAGAATGTTAACACCTGATCCCATTGTTTGGTAGAGAAGAAATATAATTCTCTGTCCACAGAAAAGAGCTAACTGGGAGGCAACGTGTCAATTAAACAGTTCTAATAGATCTATTAGGCTACAGAAACGAGCCACACAGAACAATCACAAAATCACACAAAAGATGCCATTTCCAGATCTGTAATTTCTTTAAATAATTACGTAATTACAATATTTGAAAACCTGTTTAGTTTAGTGGCTAGTTTAGAGGCTAGTTTAGAGGCGAGTAAGGTAGTCAGCCAGCTTGCTTTCCAGGTTTGCAAATGCACCGGTGTGTGCACATTGAGGCATATTGTAGAGTAGGGCCCTACGCATACATTTCTTCAAGAGCACAGTACTCCTAAGTTAAAAAATTTAGCCTTGTGAGTACAAATTTAACGTGCATAGGCCTAACACCACCTTTTTACACACAAAATCGAAACAGATAATTTCTCTTCAATTATTTAAATGGAATACTGCATTCAACCAATCTGCAATTGAAATGAACCATAAGTAACTTTTTAGCTCAGCTTAATGATCTGAACTATTTCAAACAACTAGAACATAATTATCTATGCACGTGGGTGACGTAGTTATGGTAACGATAAATAAATTCACCGTCTCTGGAACAGGCCTATTTTATTGAGTGACACTAAAAGTGTGCACGGTATGACTGTCATTGTGCGCGGGGCACTTCATAACACAATTGGCCAGATTTGAGCTGGAGGGAATGGTGGTTAGAAGTCACTCGCACTCAGTACGCCTAAATATGTTTTGATGTAAGGCATGGTTTTGCCCAGTTTGGTTCAGAACACTAGAGTGAACTATTTGAATAGATTTGGTGCAGAAATGCTATGCTTGTTAGAGATAATAATTTTTTATAAAAATTAGGTTTAAGTTGAGAATGATCAGTATCCTATAAGCTGGTTTGGGTAATATTGTTTGCAGTATTATTGTATCAGCACTGGTATGCAGATGGTGTTCAGTTGCCAGGTAACAACTAACAGGACAAATGGATGGAGATGTGATTGCTGGCAGAGTTAACAGCGTCCATATGTCTTCCGTCTTCATACCTTAACCAATGAAGTCTTAAGAAATGAACATGCTGCTGTAAAAAGTCTCAGATTTAAGAACCATTTTATGTTATATATATATATATATATATACACACACACACACACACATAAATACCCTGTAGCTCTTAGCAAATACGTAGTCATTGGGAGCCTGACATTAAAAGCATTATCCAGACAGCATGTTTTACCTGTTCCTTGGCCGTCCCAGCGGCGCGTTGTAGCGTCGTTTGATTTGTGCTGCCTTTTCATGCAAGAGCCTCTTTCCCTTTTTCCTGGGTTGGCAGATCTGACAGATCCACATACCTGGGGTAGCAAGACAGGATCCATTAGAGAGGACACGCTTCAGAGCATTTACTAACATGGAGTGGGAGACAGCCCCACTCGCAGGTGACAGTTAGGTGTTTAGGCCTGTGTTACAGTAGATAAGAACTGATTAAATGTACTTGATCATTGGTGCCACAAATACCTACGAGGCCATGATGGGCCTATAGCCAATTTCAGCCATTCCCAACCTATGGGCCGTATTGCAAGTGGGCCGCCAAATCCATTAAAATACTACGATTTTAATGGAAGTATTTTATATTTTTCAAAAATGTTAACGTTCATTTTGAATGTTAACGTTAATCTTAATGATACAGTTCTTTAAAACAAAATTACATCTTGCATAATATTTTTCTTAAAAAAAAAAAAAAAAGCATAGCCTAATCACTGATAAACCAATTAATAGATGGATCCACGTGTGACCTCCCACTTGACTGGTAAACCCACACAATCAGCAAGAATAAAGATTTTCTCGCCACCAAAGAGATCGTGGCAGTGATGTTGGGAGAGAAGGCAATGTAGCCAATAAACCTCATCTCATATTCGGATAACAAACGCCAAATTGACGCCACGGCAGATAGTGTCGTAACAGCCGATTACAAGCATACAAGTTTTATGCCCTTCAATTGGATGAATAAGTGGACATTGCGAATCTGTCAAACCTGCTTGCCTATGTACGACAAGAAAACAATGAGGAGTTTTCATGTTCAACTGCTGAGGCCATTTTTGACATCCTGAACACATCATTTCAATTGGGATTTATTGGTCCAAATGTGTTGGACTGAGCACTGATGGAGCCCGGGCAATGTTGGGGCAGCACAGTAGAGTAGTCAGGCGTGTGAAAGCGGTGGCTCCACTGGTAACAGCTGTCCACTGCAGTATACACCGACAAGCACTAGTCACAAACAAAACACCCCCAGAACTAAAGACCGTTTTATATGAGGCTGCCAAAGCAGTGAACTTCATCAAGAGCCGTCCACTGCAATCACATTTATTTGTACATTTATGTGAAGAGATGGGCAGTGCCCATAACCAGGCCCATAACCGGGGGAAGTTCTCTTACGTGATTAGGCAAGGGTGTTTTTTTTCTCGACATTGTTTTTGCTTGTATTTCAATAACTTTTTCCGAGATAGGCCCGGAGTTAAAGTATCTGTAATACATTGGGTTTATGTTCAATTGTATTGATTTCATGCACTTTGACATGTTTTGATATTTGGGTTATCGTTGCCAAATATGTCAAATTGTTATGTATGACAGTGCATAACATTACATTTACCTTTTGGCATCCGTGTAAGTGGGGGGTCGCAGCACTCCATGTGGAAGCCCCGGTCACAGGAGTCACAAAACAACATGTTCTCCTGTGTGGGATAGACAGAGACACAAATACCATAAGTGTCAGTTACATTTGAATAAACCTAATGTAAAAATATAGTGTGTATCGCTTTAATTATTTACGTGCACACATGCGCACACACACGTGCAACAATGCAGTGGCCATAACAACACATAGTAAGTGTCTCTGTGGATGATAACTCAAAAGTTCTCATCCGATTCGAACTGAACATAGCAAATATGTTGACAGTTGACTAAAGATGAACCAATTCAAATCTTGTGCCTCATTTTGCTATGAATTGTGGTACACGTGCTCAGTGACATGAACCTAACCACGCTATGGAGAATTCTTTAAAACCATCAATGAATTCTTGGGTACCAATTGAAAATGCTCACGCAGGTGTAGCATCTCGCCATTCTAGTTGTTCAATATTAACCATTGGGGTTAAACAGCTAAATCATGAAGTTATTCCCTTTTTGCCAGAGTCACATGATTTGTGTAAGGTCATTTAAATATAGCCATCAGCCATTTGCATTTCTTAAATATTGTGCAAAATATTACTTCCATTTCATTGATTCTAACAGTTTACTGGTGTAGTCATGTCTTTACCGGGCATGCTCTGTATGTTGCCTTGCAGTGAAAAATAAAGATGTAAATAATGACTGCTTATCTCATCTGGGAGGAGAGTAAAGACTAAAATAGCTCAATCCCAGGACTACAGATAAAAAGATCTGTCATCATCTGACTGGTCCACCAGCAGAAAGGAGGGGGGGGGGGGGAGAGAGAGAGAGAGAGAGAGAGAGAGAGAGAGGCCTGCCACACTCACCGCATTCTTGCCTTGATCCTGACAGCTGCTGCAGGTCTTGCATTCGATGCACTGCCACCACAGTGCCTTGACTCGCACTGTGAGCTCTGGGGAGAACTTGAGACAGGACGGGTGGCCTAACAAAGACAGACACAAACATACATAGAAATGGAAGTCAAACACTGACTGGCAGGTGTGACCCACTTGCATTGTTAGGAGGAGACACAGAAGCTCCTTTTGGAACCGACCTGACTGCAAAGGGAGAGAGTCAAGCAACAGCCAGATACGTGTATATATGGAAAAGAGCATGTAAAAGTGTGAAAGCTAGTGTGAAAGCCAGGCACCACTCATGCATGTTTACCGTGACCAGACTGGTTTGAATGGGTCGACTGTTTAAAATATTATGTCCGACTAAGGTTGTGGGTGTCACTTATGACAAGAAGCAGCATGTTATTGTGGCAGGAACACAACCGAAGCTGGCTATCATTGCTATAGTTCACCTCTCAAAACAAATTAGTCCACATTTGCAATTAGCACTTTCCACCAAAACCTTACATGACACTTCACATGGACTGAAATAAACCTGAAATGTACATGGAGGGACACCCGAAAACTGTGGTGCCATTACAAGCTTCAGCAGTCTACTTTTCTTCGGTATGTTTCATATAAAGGTCCATCTGAAGCACTGGACTCTAGTAGCTCCCACCACAACCACTCTTACTTACCGCTGTTTCCGCAGTCGGCGCAGGAGATTAGCTCTTCTGGCTTCTTGTCACGGTTCTGCTCCTTGGTGCCCAGACAAAAGCTGCAGATAGGGATGGGCTCGGCCACCGGCTGGGTTTGTGAGAAGACGGGGAGAGAGAGTGTAAGTGATTGTGTCAGTCCATCAATATAACGGCTCCATTGTACAAATGAAACAACATTCTGTTTATTCAAGGTCTACTATAACTAGATCACTGTGTTTTGGTGTGTGCATCTAAAAACACGTTGCCACAAAGGCTCTCAATCGTGCAGACAACCGTACAGTGGTGGTGTGTTATGTACTTGGCTAACATAAATCATGTGTGATAATGAGCATGGGAGGTGTGATCTTTCTACAATGTACAAAAGTGAAGACGTCAAAACTATGAAATAACACATATGGAATTATGTAGGCTAGTAACCAAAACTCACAACACAAACCAAAATATATGTTAGATTCTTTAAAATAGCCACCCTTGATGACAGCTTTGCACACTCAAATAATAAAACATCAACTGATCAGAGGAGACTGTGTGAATCAGGCCATATTCAATTTTCTGCAAAGAAGCTACTACTGAAAAAAGAGGGGAAAAAAGACTTGGGTCTTGGCTTGCCAAGAAACATGAGCAATGGAATGAGCTGGAATAAGTTGGACAGCAGAGTAAAGGAACAGCAGCCAACAAGTGCTCAGCATAAGTGGGAACTCCTTCAAGACTGCTGGAAATGCATTCCAGGTGACGCTGGTTGAGAGAATGCAATGCTATCACCAGGCCAAAGGGTTACTACTATGAATAATATAAAATATATTTAAATTAATACAATTTGTGTTATTTCATAGTTTTGATGTATTTATTATTGCAAAGTATAAAATTATTGTAGGCAAAATAAAGAAAAAACAGTAAATGACTAGGTGTGTCCAAAATGTTGACTGTATATTTATTAATATTTTATTATACAGTCCAGCATTTTTATGCCATATGGGCTTATAAAATACCATGTGACATAACAGTTTCCTCATACACATACAAGACAAAGGCATAACATCACATCTACATACAGTATATACACATACAATACAGTCTGCCATCAGGTGCCCCCTTTGACTTATGTCCAGGCAAGAAAAACTCTGGTCTAGGCTCCAGCAGTTTTGCCTGGGTTATGCTAGGGCCAAGGTTGTGGGATGTTGTGATGTAAAGCAGTGGTTCTCCACATAAAAGGTTCTGAGCCCCCTTGGTGGTGGTGAGATAACAGTTGTGAGTGTGTGTGTGTGTGTGTGTGTGTGTGTGTGTGTGTGTGTGTGTGGGGGGGGGGGGGGGGGGGGGGG
>JAODLI010000024.1:5445331-5460045 GCA_027575585.1 Percopsis omiscomaycus | reverse complement strand
AGAGGGACAGAGAGAGAGAGAGAGAGAGACACAGACAGAGAGAGAGAGGGACAGAGAGAGAGAGAGAGAGAGAGAGAGAGCTTGACTGCAGACCACATGACATTCCCTCGCTCTCCTCTCTTCTGCCTCTCCTCAGCGCCGAGTGATGTGTCCCTCCCTCCCTCCCTCCCTCCCTCCCCTCCTCCCCTCCCTCGCCCTTCAAAGCCTCTACATGTCATCTCTCACCACAAAAACAGAGGTGGGAAGACTCTCTGGCGCTACTGCAGCCTCAGGGTGTCTGGCTCTAAAGCTGCTTGTGCAGCAGGGAGGGGGAGAGGGTGAGAGAGAGAGAGAGGGAGAGAGGGAGACAGGAGAGTACAGTACACATTAAACAAGACTAGTAAAGCTCCCGGAGGCATCAAAGTTTTTTGTGGATAGGAGCTGTTAATGAAAGGTAGAGAGACATAGAAACAGACCTAGAGACCAAGAGAGAGAGAGAGAGAGAGAGAGAGAGAGAGAGAGAGAGAGGAGTCGTGTTCGCGTCTGTTAAAGTGACACTGCTACAACCAGAGCCCTCGCCCTCTAAAAAGGGCAGAACAAATGCTTCTCCGAGTGTGGGAAGAACCTTTTAAAACGTGGAGCCGAGCCTCAGTCTAGCTGTGTGGCCCCTCTTTCCCCCACCCCCCACCAGAACCACAGACTACAACCCATAAACACGGCTGGACAAATGGGATTGATTGTGCCGATGCTAATTGTTAGAGCGTGCTAGCGAACGGGCCATAATGGGAGTGGAGCTGCTCTATTCACATGTCATCTTCTGCAACACACAGAAGTGGACAGGCGGGGCCCAGTGAACGTACAATCCCGGGCCAAGTGTTTTCCACCAAGATACCACGAAATTTGCAGATTGATATAAAGGGGCCAATTATGCACTTGGCTTCTGAACCCCCTGAGGCTTTGGGAAGGAATTGGTGATTGGCTCCCAGACAGAGTCAACACATCTGACCATACGAGGCCTCGCTATAGGCTAAGGGTGTCGAGGAACCCACAAAGAACCAATAGGAGCATCTTATTCAGACCTAGCAGAAGCAGCACACGGGAGACAACAAGGGACTCCTCTACCTAAACAAGATGAAAGACAGCGTGTAAATATGAAGGTTCTTCTCCCTCAGAAGGCCTTGTGCATTATTTGTCAGTGTGCGTAGAGCCGGTATCACAACACAGAAGACGATTACATAATCATTTAGTGGTTAAAGAATAATTATAGCGCTATCATCGCTGACAACTTTGCTTTGTAGTGAAACAAGTTGGAAACAGTGAAAGGTCGTGACTCAGTGAGTCACCACACAGAAGACAGAAGAATTAGAGATCACAATATTTACTTGATAAGGATATTAATAGTATTGAGCATGTCCTCACGTTAGCTCGTAGCCAACGGATCCTGGTTTGATTTGTGGTGTTTTCTGACTGGTCCCGGAGTTGCCCTTGTCAAAGCAACTTGGATGTTTTGCTTGTGATGTTTGACTTTGTGAGAGTGTGTCTTTGTGTACACAGTAGAAGTCTCTGGCTAGCTATCTAACTAGCTTCACAGCAGGAATAAAGCAGTTAAAATAGCTTACCAACTGAATGGCTAGCATTAAAAACAATAAGGATTAGCAAAATCGACATCTTTATTTAATGTTATTACAGATTGTATTTAGGCAAAACCCAGGGATAGTGACGGTCTGTTTGTGACCCTCATCAGGGTGTGTCAGTCAGGGTAAAGTCTTTATTATTATTATTATTATTGTTATTAGTTATATGATATTTGTTTGATTACAGTGGCTGTGTAAACGAGAGCAGACACCTGATGTGGAGGTCAGAGTCAGTCGATCTCCAAGCTAACTCCCAGGGTTTCCCAGAGGAGAGTCCTGAATGTTCTGTAGGAACCCCTCTGGAGAGCAACACCCAAGTGAAGGTCCAACAAGTGAAGGTCCAACAAGTGAAGGTCCAACAAGTGAGGAGGCCTCCAGGCAAAATGCAGCAGTCAGAACTCTACGATGATTTATAGCGATGTGTAGACTGGCTCGTAACGCCCACCATTGTATAGATGTTGTGTCTGCACTCCCCAGTACCTGCTATGTGGAGCTACTAGTCAACAGTGAGGATTGTTTTACATGTTTCCCCACAGAAAGATGTTACAGGAATATGACTTTAGCGTACGCAAACGGCATCATTTAACTTTTTCCAAATGTTTTCTATGGTGAGACAAGTTGAAGAAAGGCATTGCCCATCTGTTTCAACTGACAGTGACACAACAACCACTAATGCTAGAAGGATAGGAACCATTGCCTCTACAAGATTAAACTGTAGCTTCGCTCGTCAGTCACTCGTATGTTAGTCTGAACTAAGGGAAAGTGAATTTGACCATTTTACTGTAAAACATGAAATGTTTGTCAACACAAACACCAGTTCTCTGTATTCCTTTCTGACATTGATGACATATGCTAATAGGCAACACATAGAATTATTATTTGAATGCAAGCGTTATATTATATGTAAGAATTATTATATGCAAATGTTGGCCTATAAATTGTTATATTAGATAGATAGATAGATAGATAGATAGATACTTTGTAGATCCTGAAGGAATCAATCATGGCACAAATTCAGAAAATAGCAAATTTCAGAGTAATTAAAAGTCTTGAAATAAATAACTACTAGGATTGAGTCATATTTTACAGTGAGCTAGCAGTGATCTGCTCTTTGGCGCTGATAATTCAACTGTTGGACAATACTGCCCCCTTGTGGTTAACTACAGAAACTGCCCGCGCTGCAAGTTACGCCCATCAAGATCTTTTGACCAATAGCGATCCAAAAAAACAACAACAATATAATAGGCTACTGTACTATTCGATGATATAAAAGCTGTCTGGAAACCGGGCCTGTGTTATGCTCTGCGAGTGAATATGTCATCAGCTGTGACCTGTGCTTTACTGTAGCCTACTAGGAATACGCTGTCGGTTGTTTCCTCCCCAACAGGTTCCACAGAACTGACAGGAGTGTCTGGGAGACGTCAATCACAGCTCGTCTCTGCGGAGGAACGCAGTCAGACAGCTTTGCGTGTCAGAAACGAGTAAAAACTAGGAAAGGTCGTAAGGCCGGCTAATGTGTCACCCATCGACTGTGCCCGATATTCTGACACCACACCCGCCACATTATACCAGCAGAACAGTTTGTGCTGCCAGCCGGGTCTCTAGTGCGCAAAACCCAAAATGAGGAATGACTGGAGATTGATAGAATAAAAAGTTATCCGACAGTGGATGTGCACATTAAAAGTGGATGTGCACATTAAAAGTCCAACATTAACTATGATCCTTGTGAGTCCATATATTACAAGCGATCGCACCTGACAATACTGCTTTAATATTACTCGACTTGAGTAGCCTAGTATTTATTGCCACTCGCGAGGAAATCACCCGTGAGATGAATGCAAACTGTGGCGACATGGAGCGATATGCTCCTTCTCTGTTACAGTTCCTAACGTACATTTAATTTAATGGACGTGGCAATGTTTCTTAATTGCCACGTTAACTTACCATGTCACCTAACTAACTTTATAGTCACCTGACTAGCTAAACTATAAGTTAGTCACCTGACTAACTACAGTAAGGTTAATCATATAACTAGCTAAACTAAGATTAGTCATCTAACTAGTTAACTAAAGTTAGTCTTCACTAGGGTTAACCATATAACTACCTTCACTAATGTTAGTCACCTGACTAACTAAACTAAAGTTAGTCACCTGACTATCTTCACTAAGTTTAATCATAACTAGCTAAACTTGACTAAACTAGTCACCTGACTAGCTAAACTAAGGTTAGCCATCTAAGTAGATAAACTAAGGTTAGCCATCTAACTAGCGGCACTACACCCAAGAGAAGGCCTAATCTGCTGTGGTTAACATGAACAGACAGCAGGTGAACACGTATCTCTGTCAGAGCAACAGGCGATAACAGCTCAACCCCACGCTCATCCCGGCGGTAACACAGGCCTGTGGGTGCAGACCTTGGTCTCGCATAACAGAGGCTGAGCTAATATGGCCTCCTGTTTTGTGAAGTGCTCGTATTTTCCCGCGTTGTGTTTCCCCAGAGAGACGGAGAGAGCTGCCACATACGGTAATGTGCGACCATTTAGAAATAGGTCTTACATTGTTACACACTATAAAGGTCTTAGATTATTACAGGCCACCAACAAATGATGCACAGATCCAGTCAAAACCCATTTCCCTTTTCCTCTTACAGGGTCGATGACAGAAGTATTTCTGCAGTTCTGAAACTATAAAGGATCCCTGGAAGATTTTCTGACTAATCCAGGCCCGTAAATGACCAGGATTTATTAGAAAAATAACTCTCTGCCCAACAGCACGCATCTCGATTCATGAAGCCTGAATAAAGGTTATTCTCCTTTTAAATAGCTTCCAGGGGGAGGTGCCTCACCAGAGGTGTTTGAGATGGGGACAGCCCGTCCCTGGTTGGAGACGGCGTGCCGGCAGAGGGTCAGATGGCTCCCCGCTCCCTCCACCTCCATTGTCACAGCCGACAGAGAACTGCAAGTCCTGCAGTGTCCACATTAAAATCCACTCAGCGCTACCGGCACTCCAGATGGACTCCATTGTGACTCATCGGCAGCAGTATAGGCGTTCTATAGGCATGAATGGAGACCTCCATTTAGACCCCTACAGCCCTTGCTGCTGCTGCCTGTAATACCCACCATGCACCTGGGCCCGTGCCTGAAATGCCAGAGGTTTTCAGAATAATTAAATAAATAAAGGCTGTGGTTGGAACAGCGCTCACACTGTTCTCTACCCCTCCCCCTACAACAAACCACACGCGTGTGTGTGGATCTATATAAGACACTTGAGGAGTGTATCTTTAACGAAGTCAGTCGAACATATTTTTACAGTGCACGGTATTATGCTTACACATTGATGAAGTTCATTAAAACACGGGGAAACAAACGGCACGTTTGAAGCAGGCTGACGGACGTCAACGCTGCAGCAGGCTGACAAAGGCCCGTGCAGTGTGTCATTACGCAGCTCTTTGTGGCTGCAGCGTTTCATATGCAGATTCGGGGGGGGCCTTCTGATTCAGCTCTCCGCGTTATGCGTCGGACGACAGCCAAACACAGGGGCTCTTCTGCGGTGATTGCCTTTCAGGCCAAATTGTCGCGGGGGTCTCTTGCTTTTAGAAGCACCTGTATGGGGATCAAAGCCTCCAGTGTGAGTGTGTGTGTGTGTGTGTGACAGCCTCGTTTTGAGAGGGTGTCCTTAGTACGCACCAATTGACGAGTAATTGCCTCTCCAGAACTCTCTATGGCCCGAGTGTTTGGAGGGAAAAAGCATTCATCTTTTCACCAAAACACTGTATTAAAATGGATCATTAAAGATCATAAAAAAAGCTTTAATAACACCATAATTACTCAGAAAATAAATGGGCTTGTATTATAACTTAGCATGCAATAGAAAACAGTTGTCTTGTCAGTGGTTCAATATCAGTACATCTGCCCCGTCTTATATTGACCTCATGGGTCATTACTGGTCCCGTTTTAATCACCTCTGTAGTTCACTAAATCAATAGCTTAACCATTAAAGCTGAGAAGCTCAAAGCAGAAGATTGTAGGCCTATTTACAAAGCACTGTGGCGCCTGCCATCAAAACACAGACGTCTATAATAGAGATGAACATGAAAGATGCAGTCCAACAAACATGAAGCCAGTCTAATAAACTTCATGGGATCAGACAACAAGTCTTAACGTGAAGCCCTTCATCATGCTTCACGTATGACGCTCGTTATATTGGTTCAGGTACACACCTTGGGCATAGCCACAGCTTCCGTAGAACTGCAGAGCAGATGCAACCGCGGCAGGTCCGTAATTCATTGGCTGAGGGAGGGGGCAGGATCGCGTTGTCAGGACCGGGTATAAATGGAGCCCTGGCTCCGGACAGAACAGACAAGTGCATGAAGGTGCATGTTGGAGGAGAGGACCGGACAGCAGATCTGATGGAGAACTGGAAACTACAGCTGGCCATGCTGGTGTTGTGTGTCTTGGTGCAGTTCTATCAGGGATTGTGTTTTCCAGAGACACGTGGATCACTAACAGACTGGCAGGTCAGCGACGACCAGATGAAGACTCGATGAACAATATCAATACACGGCTCTCTGCTACATGGATTATACTCTGCACGTATTGGTCTAATCAGCCCTCCCATTACAGACACTTATTCATTACATTTATCAATAACCAATAGTCAAATACTTGAAATATATTTTTTATGTCAGAAGTAGGTGAATATAATAATAATAATAATAATGTTTGAGACACTGAAGCTGATCAGGGTTTCTCTACAGGAAAGCTCAAAGGCGAGGAACCCGGCAGAAGATTTAATGAAGAGGTCTAAAGCTTTACGCTTCTATGGACTAATGGGCAAGCGTTCAGGTAATTATAAATAATAATAATAAATACTATGCCCAATAAATATAATGACAATGTGTTGCACTTTCAAATAGTACATGTATAAATAAATTAACATAAAAGATTATCTAATTATATTACGTTAATTACGTTATTGCATGCATCCATATATGAAACAACCAATATACTGATAAGTGACATCTTTAAGACTGAGCTTTAAACTGAAAGGTATTACCATATGAAGCTATAGATAAGCTGTAATGTTCCATCACAGGTGCAAATCAACCCATACGAATGGACAGAACACGTGAGTGTAACTCCAAAGCTTTACACATACATACACACACATATATATATATATATATATATACACACACACACACACACTACAAACACCGTTTGCCTAATTACTTTGAGCAGATCTACTAAAAATAAGACCATCTCAACATTGCAGTTGCTTTGTGCTACATCTCAAAGCTTGATTTACAAAAACACCACAACAGGAGCAGTAATAATACTCACCTACCACTTCAGGTAATAAAGGAGACGTATTCGTTGGCCTGATGGGGAGAAGCGTTTCCAGCGGCGGTAAAGAACAAAATAAAAAACAAACCCAGATAAAATGTCAAGGTATCTTTATTAACCTGCTGCCAGACAGCAACACCATTGATTGACATCAGAACCAGGCTGAGTCAGTCCACTACAATGATTCAGTTCTTTGTGTTTATTGCAGAAACCTTGACCCGGGCGGTGCGTGGAGCCACCGGCACTTGGTCAGCTGCCTAAGGTATCTAATATAAAACCCTGAGGTTATTCAGGACTGTGTTCATGTGCCTTGAAGGCCACGCTGTTGTCGCAACTGTGCTATCTCTAAGTCATTCAATATAGCCAAATGCATTCCTTTCCTTTCTTTTTTTATTTGGCAGATTCAGAAGAACGGCCCAGATCCCTAAAGCTGGAAACAAAACACTTACCGATCTATACAATGCCAACTTCGATGACAAAACGCTGTGTACAGTTTAATGTCATGCCACTGATCTTGTGTCACCCAACAAAAAAAAAACCTACTAGCTTCATAAAAATGCACTTTTTGGGAGGAAATAAAAAGTAAACGCAGCAAAAGGTGGACGTGAATTTTTGTGCGCCAACAAAACATTCATGTGAGCCACATGTCTTCAACAGGTACAAAACACATTCAGAGCTCAGCCTGATGCACATGACTTTAAAAACAGACAACTCAAGACTTGCACCCCAAGTGGTGCCCACTAGTTTAGTGACGTGTGGCGTTTAAAACATAAATTATGAGTTTCAATGTAAAACCAATCCTGTGTGTCCTGGAGCTGGTGTTTAGGCTGGTTGGGGGGGGGGGGGGCTAGGCCAGGGGCTGCGACTCATGTCCCTTTGGGCGGGGTCCATTTCAGCGAGCTGGGGTCGATGGTTTTGTTGTTGTTTCCTCGCTTGGTCTCCTTGGCCTTCCACTCGTCTATCAGGTCCTGGGCGGGGGGTAAAGTTAAAGCTTTAGTCTGTCATGCGGTCGTACACCATTCATGGTTATGTTTATGTATTTATACCTGGGGTAGGGATGCTGATTTTCACTTGTTTTTTTCCTGCCGGGTAACCGACGCTCGCTAACCGGTCATTAACCGACAAGATTAAAATGTACTCTTCAGAACGGACGAGTGGCGTCTAAAACGTAGCCAGACTTTCGAATGAACAAAAAACAGAGTAACAAAACGGAAACGCACATTGAAGCCTCCGGTGCCGAGCGCGCTGTTCAGACAAGATATGCATTGCGTTATCTTACAAATAACCCTGCAGGAGCCCTGCATCGGGTCGGGTATTTGATGTAGGCCAACGGGTGGACAGGCCTCAACCGTGTCTGCCGGTACAGCAGGTGGGTGCAGGTGAGCACAGGGCGATTATGTTATGGCATCGTAACGTGCAGCGGTCCACCCTAAAGCCTTTGCGAGAGCCGCAAGACGGGAACTTCACCGCCGAGGAAGCACATGGACACAGCTGTGCTGGCGAGCAACACACAGCATCAAGCGCCGCAGAATGCGAGAGAGACTCCTCCGGTGCCGGAGTCGTAATTGAGGAGCAAGGGCTTTCTTTTACCATGCAGCAAACTCTCTTTACTTACTTTATAACTATTAAAAATCGGTCAAAATGATTATTAAACAGTCGGTTAACGGTTAAACAGTTGACCATGACCATCCCTGACCTGAGGAAACACCAGGAGGATCCAGCCTGCTCCCTACTCTAGTGTCCAGGTGCGACACAGCGCCCCCTGCTGCTCACCTGTCTCTTCAGCACCAGGTGTTTGCCCTTCCAGTACTTGAGCATCTGTAGCGCCTGCAGCGTGCTCACGATGTCCACGGGGTTCACCGCCGTCTCCTGGCTGATCTCTGGGCACAGAGGGGCCGTTACAGCGTGCACGCACACACACATGCACACGTCACATGCACGCACACACCACACGTCACACGTCACATGCACACGTCACATGCACGCACACACGCACGTCACATGCACGTACACACACACGTCACACGCACGCACACACACACGCACGTCACACACACACGTCACATGCACACACACGTCACATGCACGCACACACGCACGTCACACACACACACGTCACATGCACGCACACACACACGTCACACGCACGCACACACGCACGTCACACACACACACACACGTCACACGCACGCACACACACACGTCACACGCACACACACACACACACGTCACATGCACACGTCACATGTCACATGCACGCACACACGTCACATGCACGCACACACGTCACATGCACGCACACACGTCACATGCACGCACACACACACGTCACACGCACGCACGTCACACACACACGTCACATGCACGCACACACACGTCACATGCACACACACACACACGTCACATGCACACACAAACACACGTCACATGCACACACAAACACACGTCACATGCACACACAACGTCACACGCACGCACACACACACACACGTGTACAGTAGCATGACCAACATGCAACGTCAATCATGCACGTTGCCTTAGTAATTACCATGTTAACCCCGCCCACCCCGCCCCCCCCCCCCAGCCAGGCGGTAACCCCGGCAACCGGCGGGCCGAGGCAGACGTTTTGGGTGGTAGCCCCGGCAACGGCTGCTCACCTTTGATGGAGATCTCCTTGCCCTGGAAGTTGTACATGTACCTCAGCAGCACCTCCTTCCAGTAGCTGCGGTAGCTGATGAGGCCCAGGTCAGACAGGGGGCGCTCTGGAGAGCCCACCTTCTCCTCCACCTTGGACAGCAGGTAGCCTATCGGAGAGCAGCGGGGGAGACAAGTCAGCTGGCATCCGGCGCGTGAACCTACTGGTGTTGTTTAGGAAGCCCGGTTGGCATGGCAACGCTTTGGCCCAAGCCCCCCTCTCTCTCACTCACACACACACACACACACTAGATCTCAGCTTCTATCCTCTGTGTGTGTGTGTGAGTGAGTGAGAGAGTGAGTGAGTGGAAGGTGGACTACTAGTCATCACAGCCTCTCGTACGCAATGTTTCTTCTGGAAGTTATTTACAACTTAGAACGCTGCTTTGTCACCTTTTGACCCGCCCCGCTTTCGCAACGTGTTCTGGTGAGCTTACCCTAACACGCCCGACCCAGGTCAACCCACGCATCAGGTCAACCAGGTCAACCGTGTCTAGTGTGTGTGTGCGTGCGTGCGTGCGTGTGTGCACGTACTGAAGTCTATGAGCATCTTGCCAAAGCCTTGTCTCATGTACTGGGGCATGGTGAGGATACAAGACACGTTGTAGTTCAGGAAGGAGTTCTTCTCCTGCAGACAGGGACAGAGAGAGAGAGAGAGACAATGTGATCCTTAATAAACACACACCTACAACCCCCCGAGGAACCACTCTCAGGACCACTTGCAATGTAAGACACACACCCACCAAGGGTTTGATATCACCCGCAAATCAACATGCAGGCTGATCTGCTAGAGAGGACAGCGTGCAAGATATAACACGTGTTGTTCCTTTACCACGTTGGTGAATAAGCAGTTTGGGGCGTTTCTACTTTAACGTGCTAAACAGTGGGAGGGGAACACACAAGTACATTCCTTTACTGCACGCAGTGTGCTCCATCAAGCCTGAACGCAGTACCGGCTGATAGCGACAGCATCTGTATTTGATATATATATCTGTATACGTTTGAAAGGAGGGTGCAAACCGCGTTGCGCACAGGGCCGTAGCCAGGGTTTGGGTTTAGTCATCACTACACACACACAAACAAGCGGTTGGCCTACTAGGATACTATTATTGATACCAAAGTCCAAAGCTGTGTTTGTTGTTGTTGTTGTTTTTTTTAAATCAGTGGCGTTGCGTGAAACCTTAGCTTGGCCTTGAATGAAGGAAATTGCCTTCATCATGGCCAGAGTACGTTTCATATAATGGCCTTTACTACAGACGCTGTACCGGGTTACTGTTTTTAACGTTTCTCGTCTCGGAGAAGTTCTCAACTGATTCTTTTTTTATCTGGCTGAGCTAAGGGATGATTTGGAGCCAGTTACAAGGAGGAGTCATGCAACACCAAAGCCATACCCACACTTCTTGCAACCCTACATTTCCTCGCGCCTGGGTCATTCCAGCGTACTGTAGCTGGTTCTCTCCCAAACTCTTTTTTTCCCTCTCCAGGTGTGCTGTCCCGAGTACTGAGTGCAATCTGGGCCGGTAGCGCAGGATGGGCCGGTGCGTACCACTTCCACGTATTCGGGACGCACCGAATGAAACCATGGCGGAGACCATTAAAGCACGCAAACTCCTCATTTTAGATTCTGCCGCCTCCATGGTAACGCGTACTAAAATTAAAACGTGCCATATGTGCCAGAATGCACACGCTATATTTAGTACGCTTTATTTGGGATGTTGGTAAATCCGGCCCCAAGTGTTTGTGGTTTTGTTCACACTGCCCTCTTGTGGCCAAGTGCACACACTGGCCCTTCAGGCCCTAGCAGAGAAGCAGGGGCAGGGGGGAGGCGAGCGATGCCTTGCTAAAGGGCACTGTACCTTGGAGAAGTAGCCCACCAGGTGGCAGCCGGTGTTGTCGGCCTCCGTCATGACGTAGAACAGGAAGGGCTCCACGTCGTAGTACAGCGTCTTGTGGTCCAGGAACAGCTTGGCCAGCAGACACAGGTTCTGGCAGTAGATCTGAGGAGCACGCACGTGCACACACACACACACACACACACAGTGTAATAGCTTGTCTTCAAGTCACTTTGATTGATAAAGCACATTTCCAAAACAACAACAACAACAACAGGAGTTGCCCCAAAGTGCCTCCCAGTACAAGTATACAATATAATATTATATAATAATATATATATAATATATATTATATATAATAAGGAGCACAAGGATAAAATCAAAGTAGTAAAATAAGAAGTTAAGAGAACCTGAGTAAGATCAACCACAGATTACAGCGCAGTGAGAGGACGTGGGGGCAACCTCAGATTGAACTAAAGCAAGAGCAGAGAGAAAGGTGCGTCTTTAAAGCTGATTTAACGTGTCAATGGTGGGACGGGACCCGACGTGGGACGGGACCCGACGTGGGACGGGACCCGACGTGGGACGGGACTCGACGTGGGACGGGACCCGACGTGGGACGGGACCCGACGTGGGACGGGACTCGAAGTGGGAGCCTCGGGGCAGCAACAGAAACCGCCCGGTCACCCTTAGTTTAGAGGCGCGGGTGGGGAACTGAGAGGAGCTGGTTTGAGGGTGACCTGAGGGCAGAATATGGAGTCAGCAGATCAGTAATCATAGACGGCTTTAACTCGGCTACGGTTCTAAGCTGATAAAAGCTGCCCTTCACAACACTGCTGACTTGTCTGCAGGCAGGGGACCAAGGCAGGCCACACCGCTCAGACCGGTGACAAGAGCCGGGAGGGCCGGATGTAATCAACGGCAGATTTGTTTTCATCTAGTTGGATTCCTCACCATCCAGCATTGGATGTCGTCTAGAGCGAGCTCTAAAGCCAGACTAGAACGTGTCAAAGATGTGAGGTAGCAGTGGAAGGTAGAAGCAGGAGGAGACCTGGGAGAGATCTCAAAATGGCCGCTTGGAGATGGGCCGGTCGTTGTTCTAGTCGTTGGGGTCTAGGCCAGGCTGCTCCAGTAGGGGCTGCACTATCGCTCATTTAAAACTGTGAGGCACACGGAAGCACCTGCCCATGAACCAGCACAGGCCAGTGGGGGCAGATGGGTAGATAAACAAACCATAAAACACCAACGGAACAATGCATGTAGACTTTGAACTTAACAATAAAACTACATTTGCAAAACAACACTTCACAGAAGAGCAACACAACGAGTATTTGCGTCATCTCGCCAGAGGGGTCTTCCAGCCCACCAGGGGGCAGACCGAGGGAGAGAGCGCGCACACACACACACCTTGTTCTTTTTGCCGTCCACCTCGAACACAGAGATGGCCCCCTTCCGGTACACCTCGTCCCCCGGGGGGTGCTTCCACACACACTTGGCCTGGGAACACACACACACACACACACACACAGTGAGCCGACCCAACCAGGAGGACGTTGCGAGGCGTTTCACGCGTTGCTTGGCAGCGTTGCTCAGCAGCCCCACCATGTGGCGGCGGAGGATGGTCTGGCTCTTCATGTACTTGAGGCAGAACTCGCAGACGTAGAGGCGGCCCAGCCGGGCGTACTCCTCCGGGTAGGGCGAGTGGTACCAGGTGTCCAGCTCGTAGCGGCCGAACAGGATGGTCTTGATCATGTTGCTGCCCTCCGTGATCTGGCCCTGGATGCGGAGCTTCTCCTGGGGGGGGGGGGGACACACAGGGGGTGCGGGGGTTAACTCTCCTCCTGGTTGGGTTAAGGGGGGGAGGGGGGGGTTCAAACGGGAGCCTACCAGGTCCTCGGAGGCGCGGGCCTGGGCCTTCCTGAAGAGCTCCAGGTCGTACTCACTGGTGATGTTCTCCAGGAGAGGCTCTCTGGTGGTGCCATGGCTCTGACGGTGCTCCTGGAGGAGGAAGAGGAAGAGTTCAGACGACACCTCGCGATCACGGCCCCCGGACATTCATTCCATTCACGGCGCTCACGTACCACATGTTTCTCCTTCTGCTCCTTCTGCAGGCCCGAGTTCCTTCCCTTCCTCATCTCGGACACCTGCTCCTTGTACCTGCTCTGCTTGGACGTGGGCGTCTGAAGCACAGGACACAGCGTGACGGGGGGGAAACCGTGGCAGCGCGGCAGACCGACCACACGCGGCGAGGCTACAACATCAGTGCGCTCACGGTCTCACCGCCCTTAATAAGAGGGTGTCGTGCGTCCGTGTCTGCTATGACTACGGCGGGCACTGTTGGCGTGTGTGAGGGGGGCGGGCGGGGGTACCTGGTGGCGGGTGGCGTGGCGCGTGGTGCCCTCGTCCTGCGTCTTCACCTCCTCTTCCTGTTTCTCGCGGCTGACGGCTTTCACCTGATCGAGGACATTCAGCACACGCAGGGTTAAGGCTACCTGCTAGCTGAGGCTAGCTGAGGCTATCTGCTAGCTGAGGCCAGCTGAGGCTAGCGGACGCTAACTGCTAGCGGAGGCTAACTGAGGCTACCTGCTAGCTGAGGCCAGCTGAGGCTAACTGAGGCTACCTGAGGCTAGCGGAGGCTAACTGAGGCTAGCGGAGGCTAACTGAGGCTAGCGGAGGCTAACTGAGGCTATCTGCTAGTTGAGGCCAGCTGAGGCTAGCGGAGGCTAACTGCTAGAGAGGCTACTTCTCCCACGAGACACTTGAACAGACGATGATGTGGTCTGACGCACCTGTACAGAGCGCACTGGACAACTCAGGGCCCAGATTGGCTAGCTAATGGAGACCAGGGCGTCTTGTAGTGACCACCTGGTTACACTTCCCCACTAAACGTGCCAGTGGTCACATGCTCGACCTCACTTCTGACCTCACTCACGCCTTTGGCATTATACTGCTCAAATACTTCACAATGGTTTACCCTGGACAGACTGGTCTATGGACACCATAGAAAACAATCACTTGTTGCTCCATCAGGTCACTTAGCAGACGCTCAATACTGTAACTGTACAATTACAGTATTAAGACCTACAGTGAGTACAGTTACAGTATTAACACTCACAGTGAGTACAGTTACAGTGTTAAGACCTACAGTGAGTACAGTTACAGTGTTAAGACTCACAGTGAGTACAATTACAGTGTTAAGACCCACAGTGAGTACAGTTACAGTATTAAGAC
>JAODLI010000024.1:5428730-5445231 GCA_027575585.1 Percopsis omiscomaycus | reverse complement strand
TGACCCTATCCCTACATCTCTTCTCCAAGCCATCTCAAATGACATCCTACCATTTCTCACCTCCCTGACCACAGGCTCGGTCCCAGTTGCCTTTAAATGACAGATGATGGAGGACCTCATCTCTGGTTTCTGACCACTGTGGGAGAGGGGGACGTTTTGGGGGAAGGGGGTCCTTCCAGTGTGTGTCCTGTGTCCTTCCAGTGAATCCAGTGAGGCTTACCACTTAGCACCATCAGTGTCCACTGTTTCAAGATCTAAACCATATTCTACGAAGGCCCACAGACACCTGAAGGAAATGACTACCACCTGCGTCCTTGGTTAAAGGCGTAGCAAATCAGTGAAATCTGGCATGGTTTTATGGGTGGGCAGGATAGTCTAGTGGTCTAGGCGTTGGACTCCCAGCCGGAAGGTCGTGGGTTCGATCCCCGGAGGTGGCCTACCTGTAAGCATCCTTGAGCAAGATGCCTAACCCCTATCTGCTCCATGTAATAGCACCATGTAATTGTAAAACGGCTAGAGTCAAACCGCTACTCAAGAAACCATCCTTTGACGCATCTGGGTTCAAGGCTGCTCACTCCACTGAAACCAACCTCTCGTCTCATGGTGACTGAAGCCCTGCACGCTGCTAAAGCCTCCTCCCTCTCCTCAGTCCTCATTCTCCTAGACCTATCTGCAGCATTCGACACGGTAAACCACCAGGTCCTTCTAATCGACCCTCGCTGAATTGGGCATTACCATTACTCTCCTGGTTTGAGTCCTATCTGACAGATTGCTCCTATCGAGTCCTCTGGAATGGAAACCTGTCCAAACCCTGCCTGCTCACTACTAGGGTTGCGCAAGGACTCCCTTACTCTTATCACTGTACACTAGATCTCTTGGCTCTGTAATCTCTTCCCACGAATTCTCCTACCACTGCTATGCCGACAACACTCAACTCTACCTCTCATTCCCTCCATCTGACACGCAGATCTCAGCCAGAACCTAATGCCTCGCTGACATCAGTGCTTGGATGTCTTTGCATCTCCTTAATCTCAACCTTGAAAAGACAGAGCTAGTCTCCCTCCCGGCAAAGAACTGCCCCCAAATGGACATGTCCATTACCCTTGAGAACATCTCAGTGTCCACCTGTCCAACTGCAAAGAGCCTCGGAGTTGTCTTGGACAGTCAACTGTCCTGCGCAGCCAACATTGCCGCAACGACCCGAACCTGCAGATTTGCCCTCTACAACATCAGAAGGATAAGGCCTTTCCTCACAAACGAAGCAGCACAGCTCCTAGTCCAAACTTTGTAATCTCACATCTAGACTACTGCAACTCTATACTCGCCGGGTTGCCGATCTCTGCTACCAGACCCTTACAACAAATCCAAAATGCAGCAGCCCGCCTTGTATTCAACCAACCAATGTTCTCCCATGTAACCCCCCTCTTTCGAGACCTTCACTGGCTCCCCGTCTCAGCCCGCATCCGATTCAAGACATTAGAGTTTGCCTACAAGGCAGCAAAAGGAATCGCCCTGCTCTACCTCCAAGCAATGGTAAGATTCCAAACCCCAGCCAGAGCACTGAGATCTACCACCTCAGTCGCTACGAGCTGCGCTAAAGAGTCTCGCAGCCCAGTCCAGACTCTTCTCTGTCCTGCCACCACAATGGTGGAATGACCTTCCTGCAGCAGTCAGTACAGCAGAATCAATACCAATCTTCCACAAGAGACTTAAGACCCACCTCTTCAAAATCCATCTCGGTACCTTGGCCACCGATCTTTCTACCTCATAGCACTAATCCAACTAACTATCCTTACTCTATCCTTCCTTAAAAAAAATGTAATAATAAAATGTCCTTTCTACTCTGTTAGATCAGCTCTAAGAATTTTAAGCATAGGTGAAGTAACCTTGTTAAATGATGCTGTCCTTATTCTAGGAGTATGTTATCTTCTTGCAAACTGTTGACAAATGTACTAATTGTAAGTTGCTTTGGATAAAAGTGTCTGCTAAATGCTGTAAATGTAAATTGATATACTCAATACTCGATGTTAGTAACGATGTGGCCCTCGCCATGTGATTTAAGTTAAATGTTGGACATATTCTCTTTAAGTACCCACTCAGGCTTTTCCAGATTTAAAGTAAAGCTTTTCCATTCTGCCGGCATGGGCACTCTGTAGTGTGCAGCTCTGTGTGGGAAGCTTCAAAGGCAGGGGTAAAACAAGATAAAAGGCCAGGTTTTTCAAGCGCGGCCCCACCGAGAGCGGTGTGTTTACCTGAGGGCTTCATCTCCTGTAGAGAAGGCAGAGTCGAGGACACGGTGAGCGGTAACGGGGGTGGGGCTGCCAGACCTTCTGCTAGGTCCGTAGGCTGGCGTTGAATAGCGCTTTGGAGTTCAAAGGAACCATCCTGTGTGGATAGCGAGAGCATACTTGGTATACAATTCAGACGGACCGGAGCCTCTTTCACCGAGAACGATGTTGTAATGGGCAGCATATCAACAAAGTTTTAACACAATACCAGTTCATTTTTAAGAATATTTTCAAACCTTTTCTCAGTTTTGGATATAGACAGATTTTTAACTTTTGAAATGCCATTTAGGTTATGAGTTCTTGTTTATCTTGTAGAAACAGTTCGTAGCAGCGGTGCTGTGTTTTGGAGACAGGAAAATAGGCCAGTGAATGAAAAAGAAGCTGGGTGGGGATTGTTTATTACCATTTACAAACGCAATACTCACGGGATAAAATAATAATCAAATGCTCTTTATTATAGAATAGTCATTGAACTGTAAAATTAAGACTTTCTCTTGAGACAGTTGCAGTCCACAAGTTTTAATCAGAGAACTTTGTTAGTGCTACTGTTCCATCAAAAGCGGAATGAGGCTCAACATTGTTGTGTTTAGATAACATTAATTAATTAGATAACCATAGAAATTACTGGCTGGATAGCGGACATCCCCCCCCCTTCCACATTTCTACACTAGAGATAAATCCTTATCATAGAGCACAGTGTGAATGTTACTACTGACAACGAACGCTGAGATAAAATTTGCAATATATTCTTTGCTGCAGGAATTAAGCAGTTTCCTCACCAGAAGTGTGCCTGGAATACACTGTTAATATTTGCTTTGCATGCGAGAGAATAAATTACCCCAATTTTAAGATATAGAAACCATTTCTTGGCATAGTTACACTACATGCTGCACAGCCTTAGGTTGGCAAAGATAACAACTATGAATGCGATTGTCTTGACTGCCATGTTGTCAGATTAGGGCTGGGAAGGAATGCGTTTCTGATGTAGCTTCACAGACAATCACAATTTATGTCCGTATGAACTGGACAGGACACACTCTCAAGGTTTGAATCTGCTATTACAGTGTGAAAATGTAATAAACACAAAAAGACAGAATCTGTCACAGAGTCTGAACACGACCAGATTAAAAACTGGCCAGGCTAATAACAAAGCAAGTACAAAATGGATTTCTGGAGATGATCAGCCTAGGGTGTACTTACTAAATAACTTGCCATGAGAGTCAGTCCATATTCTAAATGACACAGTAAACACATCAGCGGTGGGGGACTATGAATTAGGATTAGGGTTCTCACCTGCTGGTTGTTGATGGGTGAGTTGAGATGAGGGTGTGGGAAAAAAAACACTGCCTGGGCTTCTTGCACCGTCTCACTGGAGGGCATTTGCCCCAGTGTTACGCCCTGTAGCCCTGGTTCTTTATCAGTCTGTGGAGACCGTTGGAGTCCTTATTCAGCATTAATACAGTACAGCAAAAACACTAAATAAAGCACACACAAAAATAACTCCTAATGTTAAACATCATGATTATGTATACGAATCGTTTAAAAATAAACAAACAAATTTAAAATATATAAAAAAGTAAATGGCTGTGTATAAAAAGTATAAAAAGTATCCTTTAGTTCATTATTATAGCAGTCAGGAAAACAAGTGGTCAGAATGGAGTTACCTCCTGCTCCTTAACATTCGTGTGTTGCAGGATAGCAGTGCTGTCCCCTCTAATCTCCCCAGCACAGTCCCTCAGCGGGCCCAAGCGTCGCCTCTTGCTGGGTGTGGGCGACAGTGGAGGCGGGCAGTTCTCCTTTCCACCGTCAGGGCTTCTTTCATCTGAAAGCAGCCAAGGCAGAAGTCAGTAACACAAGTTTCACATAAAAAGAACAGCGGGGATTTCAGGCAGCCCTCTGCTGAAAATTGATAAACATGACCGAACAAGAGCAGATAATACAGGCTGCCAGCTAGAATTAAATGAAACTAAATCTGCATGACTTTGTCAAATTCAGATTTATGTATTTATTTATAATGCTTAACATGCGCAAGAAACCATCAATCAAGGAATCCACCTGGAATAGTTCCACTATCCCTGATGAGAAATGAAACCATGAATCTGGTGGCTGAAAGAGGCGACCTCACCAGACAGATAATCTCTTGTCTTGATGCATCCTCCTGTCTCTGGGCCCTGCCTCGGCACTAGATCACAGCCCTCTTGCTCTTCCACATCCATCAGGCTCTGGAAGGAGGCCATCTTCTGTTTGAGGGAGGAGGACACACGGGGAAGGAAGGGACTGCCTTTGGCCAGCTGAGAAAAGAGAAACATTCAGGCTCGTGTCGGACGATATTTGGTCACAGTCTTCTACCTTTAGAATGTCAGGCAGCACACCTGTTTTCTGAGCAAGTGCAAACAGTGTCAAATGTTCTTTACTATGAAAGCGACTTGACCTGGAATCTTGTAAGCAGTCTGTGTCCAGATCAGACCAAGAGAGATTGCTTTCAAACCTGGCATCAGCATACTTTTCCAGTGACTGCATGCAACCGTTATGCTGTCATACAACATATGAAAATGATCACAATGATCCAACAGTTATAGGTTTCTTTGCCATTGCAGCAACATGATGGTGAAGACATTTTTCTACCATTTGCATGGAAATCTGCTTTTATATTGCAAGGTTGCGATACCAGTCACTGAATTCACTGACTCGTCGGACCACAGAACACATTTCCTCTCTTACCGTTGCTTCATTTCTTAATATCCATTGTTTTTCTGTTGTTGGCAGTTTGAATGATGTTTTTAGGTTTAATGGAGTGGACCGTTTTTTAATTACATTTTATATATTTTTTTGTTGAGGTTTTCATATGTAGCACACAAACAAACCTGGAGTTCTGCTGTTTTACAGCTGTCCGGTTGTGATCAGATAGCACAAGGCAGGACTGTACAGTGCAACATGTGTCACACATGCAACGAAGAAATCGGCCTGTGTGATGAATGCTTTTTTGTGTGTGAGGTGAATCAATGGTGCGTCGCTATTCTACTTGGTAGTTGTAGTTATTGTGTGATTAAAAATCATGTCTCCGTCTGCGTAGAGTCCACACATCCAACGCCAAATCTTACAATTCCTAGCGAACAATCCCCTCAGTTAGCCAAGCTAGATAGATGAGAAAATGAAGCGGTATTTTCAAGTGCTCAAACAAAACCACAAACGATCATGCGAGAGAGAAAGAAAACCATGGTGGAAAAGGGATTTTCCTTGACTAACTTGATGCAAAACAGCAGCTCTTGTTCTGTTGCTGGTGCAGGGAAGCTCCAAACACATGTATGCACACATACCGCTTCCCATGTTTGTTTGTTTTAATATAAATAATATTGTATGTATGAAGATATAAATATAAATTGAGATTTCCACTGCTCATTTGAAGAGTAATATATTGATGTTTTGTATGTGGTTATGTCCCTGCAATTTACAATTATGGAAAATAAAGAAAACAATTCTTGTTAAGGTTTGGATTATGTGTGCCTTGTATGAAACATTAAAGTCATTTGCCAGTCAAATACTCACTTAACCTACTTTACCTTCATATATCTGGCTGACAAGACTGTCTTTTTACAAATGGCGGCTCACTTGAGCACAGTGGAATGTGGGGTGAAATGTGGGGCTTGAATACAAGACTCCTGTTTTGTATTACAGTGGCCTGTGCTACAAAACTATCAACCTCTGTAGCACCAGTGCTATGTGCAAATAAAGTTAACCTACAGCCCTGGCTCAAGGCACACTTTAATGGCACTATGTCCTGTTGAGATGCATAATAATGTACCTGTGGGGTTTTATGGGTTGGCGGCGTCTTCATCCTTTGCTGTGCAATGTAACGGATAAGGGAGTTTGTCTCTGGCGAGCCGCGAACACCAATATTGGACCTTCGCCTTGCCTTTAGCTTGGCCAGATGAGATTTCTCTATAGCAAGAGGGAGAACAGTCATTAGGACAACCATATTGTTACCACAAAAGGGCATCACTAAAAAAGTAGAGAGATAGAGATTTTATAGTGCCAGTTACTTTTGTAATATTATGCACTGAGGATAACATGTAAAAAAAAAAAATAGGACACTCGAATGTGTATGACCCTCCCACACCTCAGTGCTGAGTAGCTGGCACTTATCTCTACTCCTCCCCCTGCACTTTTCAGAGGCTAACACCATTCTCTACCATGCCACGTACAGCCACCCACGTTTTTGGACAGTTGGGTTTCAAACATCAACAGAGAAATATGCCAGAAATTTGGGGTCTTGAAAGTGCCATAAGTTAAAGAGTGTACCTTTAAGGAACTATTGTAAAGGTGAGTGTACAATGCACCTGCCAAATATCTTACCTTTGCAAGTTGATGCTGATGGGATAAAACTCTGGTTAGAGATGCCAAACTGCAAAAGTGTGAGCTGAGAGAAGTCTAGGGGACATGAGGTGTCAGCCAAGACTGATGCTTTCTCGGCATTTACAGTATTCTGCTCTGGATCAGCCATATTCTGCATTGAAAACATAATAAGCAACAGTCAGCAACACCGTACCATTATCTGTCTATTATCAGTATGCCAATTATTGCAATCTTGTATCATATTCGTATTCGTTAGTTGTTATCCCAGAATCTGGACCCCACATTAAAACTATAGACGTGGGATCCAGAGTTAGTTACATGCAATCTGTTGCTTTTTGTAAATGGCCAGAAGCTCAGATCGTGGGCCATCTAGCATTGATTAGCGATATTATGGTTATTTCCTTGGTAATGTTACTAGTCGTAGAGACACAAAGTGATATAGGCTAACATAGCAAGCTAGCTATGATGAATCCATCCGTCAAAACAACAGCATATGACGATACGTTTAAAACTCACATAAAAGGCCCGGTAAAAGTAAAAAGTACAGTAAAATAAAAAAACTACTGTTAAAAAACAAATCTATAAAATGTCTATATAGCGCTATTAAAAACCATACAACGTTATTTCAGATAGAGAGCCCAGCAGATCTCAACGTGTACTAGCACTAACTTCAAATTACGCTCCACACTGCTCTGTTGCGGCATAAAATCCCTCCGCAGAAGGTAAACAATGTATAAAAGGTATAAAAGTGTAATTCAGATTACACCCCAAAACTATTATATTGTAATATTATGCTAATCTTTTTCAGACTGCTGTAATATAATAGCACTTTAACAATTTAATGCTAATTTTGTGGGGGAACTACCTTCCTTATTTTAAACAGGGAAGTAAGAAGACGGAACTACTTTAATATGAATTGACCAATCGAACACCAGAACAAAACATCACGTCTCCTACGTCTGTCCGATTGGTTTACTTGTACAATGGCACGGATAGGACTGCTATCCGAATACACCCACCCATATACAGAGAGATAGAGGGTGCCGTTCAGTGAACGGAAAGTTTGTTACGCTTTGTGAACTTTTTTTAACTGAACGACACGTTTCCTCAAAAACATTTGCAACGTTCTTGAACTACATTCAAAGACGTTCTCGTTTTGCTCAACTACGTATTTAAAGTGTTCACTAAATTGTCCAAGGCCAATAGTCAGATTGATGCACATACAAACAGCATGGAACCTTTTGGGATTTGTGCGCTACAGTACCTACAGAGGCGGCTGATCTACCATTTTATGCATCTGTTCTGATCTGTACGGCTGAAACCCAACAATCTACTGTTTCACAAATCTCCTGCCGCAGCAAACCACAAACGATTGCTTTATTGGTATTTACCATGTGAACGTTGTCTAACCCACAACCCAACTCCTCCCTTCTTTGCAACCAGACGTTCGAGATTTGAGATTATTAAACAAATTAAACGTTACGCCATCCTGAACGCAGCAAGAGATTGATACAGACAGGCGACTGTACTCCTTTCTACAGACAGACAGATAGACAGATGAATCGATCCTCTCCTCAAATATAGGCCTACATCACTGTATGAACACTAAACTATAGCCCAAAGATATAAAGCAGGGTGAAAAAATCAAATCACTTGGGTGATTTCTGATGAGAAATCTTTCACATGTACAGCTGGACTGTGTATAAATTGGTCCCTAGGCTGGAATCCATCTGCTGCTGGCTCTGTTAAAAACAAACAGCTGGATCTCAATGGCATCCCTTTCATTCTGTTTGTTCACAGCTGACCTGTTAATTATGTTTAGACTCTACAATCTGTCTGCTAGACAGGTTGCTATCACCACCTCACGTTTATATGAGACACAAGAAAAATAAAGATTTCAGTCAATAAATGCGCAGGAACAGGGTTGAGAAGCAACAACTTTTACTCCTCAACCCTGTTTTTAGCTTTATCTTACTCTTTCCTCCTCACAGTTAAACATAAACTATCATTTCCTATTCCTCATTGTTTATTTTTATGTTGTAAACAAACACACTCTATTCCAAACGTAAGTACACATGCAAACGTTATTCCCAAGCACGCACACTTCCTCTCCTGATTTCCCCTTAACGAGGTTTGAGAGACTCATTTGGTGGCCAGCTGATTACATCAAGATCAGATGCCTGGCAGCCATTTTTCACAGCTGGGACTGTGTACCACATGAAGCATGCGGCTTCATGTGGCTTGTTTATACCAGGAACAAGGCATTTTAGTGAAATACTGCATACAGAAAAAAAAAAAGACAGAAAGAAATAACCAAGTATCCCGATGGCACACACTGGTGATCGTGATGTGACAAACTTTTTCCTCTCACGGTTTAAAAATCATGTCTTTGTGATTTTTCTGTAATTTAATCTACACTTTAACTGTGATTATTAAGTAATCCTTCAACATTCTATACATTCTGTGTAGTGCATGTCGAAACAAAGTCACACACAATATATCTCTACTTTTATTTGTGTATATATACACATAAAAAATAAGGACATATGTACAATGATAATAAATATCAACATGTTTTTACAAGCGAAATAAATTACTGAACATAGTTTAAAAACAAACTTAAAAGATTAAACAGCAAAATTTGAGCAAAATAATAGTAAAAAGTGTAGTAGACTACAAGATGTAACAGAAAGAAATCTGACAGAACTTTGCCTTGTGTGACACAAAATAATGACATACATCACACATGCAGAAAGTGAGAGTTTGAGAGTTGTATCCCTCTGAGGATAATATGTTCTTATTTCCTAAGCATGGTGTAATATAAAAGCCTAATTATGAATATTTTATATTAAGAACACAACTTTTTGGAACTTTAGCATCCACCTAAACAGTGGCTCCAATTTGGATTTCTGAATTTCTGCTTCAGGGAAGTTTTCAGAGATACTTAATCAGTCTATAGAACTATAAAGTGAGTATTGTCTCTCTAATCTGGATCAAGGGCTGCTTATTTGGTTTTGGCTGCTTGTTCAACAATTCAAAGATTTCAAATTCAAAGATTTGGTACATTTTGCAGCCTTTCATACAGCAGGGAATCAGGGATAAGTTCCAGCAGACATGTAAACAGGAAGCAAATAGGAAGCCTCAAGTTATTTTTTTGATCTTGAGAGAAATATGTTTAAATATGCAAAAAAGTTGCAGACGTCAGCTCTGTTTTGCAAATTGGACGGACTAAGAATTAAATATGAATTCAAAATTAAATTAAGTATATTAAAAAAAAGACAACCGCAGTCTACTTTGGCTTATCCAAAAGGTGAAGAGGCAACATGTCAAGATGCAATCAGGATGTCCTGTACAACTTTTAAAACATAGAATCAGACTTCTCTTAAGGGAAGTGTGCAAGAACAACAGTGTCTGTTTTCCAGAAAGAACGTACTTCCGCAATAAAAAAAACAACAAAAGTTTAGTCCACTGCTGGAGAAGCATGCAACATTAGTACAGAGTGCTGATGTCTGAGTACCTCTTCAGCCTTGGGATCCTTTCAGTATTTTACATCTCCTTCAGCTGTCGCTACATGGTGGGGCAAAACAATGTCATTTTGTAATTTCCACCATCCCCATTTGCCTGTTGCACTGCACATCTGGTCTCAGGCAAACATGGCCCAAAACAAATGCTACCACTGACAGACAGCAAGCACAGGGAAAATATGGGGGCTAATATAGGTTAGAGACTGCAAACGTGTGTTGTGAAAACCAAACCATGTTCTGTGACAGTACAACACAAGTTAGGCACAGTATGGCTTAACATCACTCCCATGTTAGTTATTTCAATATCAATTGATGGGAGGTCTTTGTGACGATAAGTCAGTGGTAAGTCAGTTGTACTACAAATTACCTTTATACCATAGGTAGTAATTCTGTCATATTTATTTCATATTTACCTTTTCATTTCAGTAATTTTAGTGTATTGTGATTTGACTCATGGATTCATTGATTAGTGAAAAGAGGAGCAAGTATATCTGTATATCTGTCCACACCTTCACCTACACCGGCAGTGTGTGTGTGTGTGTGTGTTTTTACAGTGCTCTTCCGTTCCAATGTATCTGTCCACAGTAGCCCCAGGTAAGGTCAGTCTCTGGGTGTCGGTAAGTGGGAGGGGTTTATGGGACGTAAGGGCGTGTCCTGATGCTAATCTAGCCCCGGGCCCAACAGAAACACACCATAAATGCTGTATTGGTCGGCATTCAGACGGATGTGAGGGCTTCCTTCTTGGCAGTGCAAGTCACCACCCTTGCCCAACACGTGAATTATAATGCACTTATTGAGACATCCACAGCGGTCACAACAGTGAGTGCTCACCTACATTCTCTGCACTTAATGCTTTCACGTCAGTTTGAAATAAAGTGTGTAGCTACTGGTCGTCTTGACCTGAATGCAAATAACTGTTTAGTTCTCAGGAAAGAAATACTAGAGGGACTTAATGGAAGCAGACATTATCAGAAAGATTTGTACAGGCTGTGACTCTAATAAACGCTGCTTGGCGTACAGTATTTTGTACATGAAGGTGCATTTGAAGGTTCCTGTGAAGGGACAAGGAGGAAATCTCCACAAATCCTCCGTCACAGAGGGGTTGCCTTAAAGCCACTGGTCACCATCGCGACACTGCTGTAGTCCGTAAGACATAGAAAAACAACGACTAGAAATGTCATAATTTAAACTGTCACAAGAGAACACAAATGAAATCGGAAGGGGTGGGGGGGTCGAGGGGTTTCATCGAGGTGGAAATACAATGTGAAAAAACATACAAATCGAGCAGAAAAAGTCTTGAGAGATTGTTCTTCATTCTAAAGTCTCATGTCTGTATTTTGCTCCAAGTTTACTTCATTTTAATTTATTTTGCTTCTTGTTCTCTCCTTTTGTTCTCTCTCTCTCTCTCTCTCTCTCTCCTTTTGGGACTTTTTTTCCCATCCCAGGCAACCCTCCTGACACAGATACGTGATTGTCGTCTTGCTCCAAGATTAATTAGTCTTTTAATACCTCTTTCATGCTCCTGGCTCACAAATACAAAAAAGGGAGACCATGCTCCCCGTCTTTAAGTGCAGAAAAGCTCAAAGGGTCTTTCAAGGGAAACGCAAAACCAGTTGATTTTCAGTCAGTCGCACTGGCTGCTCATCATTTTCAGTTCAAGGGCTAAAACCTAAATTGGTCCACTCAACACGAAAGCCACGCGCCCTTTCAGGAAACAAACGATGCCTCTGGCGTCATTTAAGACATCCTCTGCGTTCAATATGCCTTTTTAAATACACAATTTACACAAATGGAAATTGCAGTGGGGAGAGCAAGAAGGTAAAACCATGACTGCATGGTGTGCAGAACACAATAATTACAGGGGTTGGTTTTGAGGGACGCGGAGTGTGTGTGTGTGTGTGTGTGTGTTGAAGAACACAGTGTGTGAGTGTGCGTATTTAACATGCTGTGTGTGCTATAAATGTCTGGAGAGTCACCGAGCGTGTCAAGCAGGCATTGGCAGAGACATGGAGCACAGGGGAATTGAGAGAGTGCCACTGAAAGAGAGAGAGAGCGCGGCGTCCTCTGAGGAAGGAGGTAGGTTAGTTGTTTATCGTTTCCAAGGAGGAGGAGGAGGAGGAGGAGGAGGAGGAGGATGGGGGGCAGACAAAGAGAGGGACAGGGCCTAGACCGACGACTCCTCCGGATTGGCGTCAGGCAGCACGCTCCTTTGCTGCAGGGTGCGTCTCAGCTCCTCCTTGAAGGGACTCGAGTAGTCGTTCCCGCCCCCGCCAAGCCCCGCCAGCCCCGCCAGCCCGCCGCCCCCAGCGCCAGCCACGCTAGCCCTGTCCTCCCCAGCCGCGCTCAGGTTGAGGCGAATGTAGCCGTTGCTACCGGAGCCTCGGATATTGGTCAGGCTGAGGCGGCTTGGGGAGTGGATAGGCTGGCCGGGAATGGCGCTGGGCGACGCCGTGCTGCTCACGCTGCTGGGGCCCAGGGCGTGGCCGGGAACGATCTTAAGCGAGCCGTCCGAGTAGTAGTAGTTGGCGCCCGTCTCCCAGAAGCGGTCTTCATCGGTGGGCATCTTGCTGGGGACGAAGGTGGGGGGCTCCTTGGGCAGGGTGATGGGGTAGACCAGGGTGCTCTCCAGGGGCTTCATGTCAGCGCCCTTGCCCAGCGCCAACTTAAGCCTCCTCCGCAGGTAGAGGGCGACAATCAGGAGCAGCAGGCAGGCCGCCCCCAGGGTGATAACCAGCACCCAGAACAGGCCCATGCTGCCGTCGGGGGCCCGGGCCTCCATGAAGATGGGTGCGCTGGCCACCACCGCCACCTGGTACCGCTCCGTCTGGAATTTCACCCCCTGCTCCTCGGAGTAGCAGATGTAGCGGCCCGCCTGCAGCTGGCCCGCCTGGGGGACCACCAGGGCCTTGAGGGTGCGGTCGAAGCGCGGGCCGATGGCTTCCGGGTCCCCCAGTTGGAGCTCCCGGTCGTTGAGCACCCAGAAGGGCTGAGCCAGGTTGGACACCAACTGGCACGGCAGCACCATGTCGGACCCCACCACCACCGTCACGTTGCGGAGACGGGAGTGCTCTGCGGAAGAGGGGGGGAGGAGGAGGAGGAGGAGGGAGGAGGGGGAGGGGGGGAGGGGGGGCAAATGGGAGTTTCAATTATTCAGCTCCAATCCAAATGTCTTCATTGAGTTCAGCCCCAAAAGTCCATTGTGTTTCCCTACTGCCAGTATCTGACCGGCACCACCTTCTCCCCTGCACTAACATTCAGTGGCCACATGGGGCCAGTAGTGAGGCATGTCCATACTCACCGGGGCTGGGGATGGAGACTGGCTTGTCAAACTTGGCTTTCCCCCGGCTGAACCTCTCCAACATGAGGTCCTGTGACAGCGAGGAGGTAGACCTGTTCATGGGCGGGGGGAAGGGGGGGAACTGAGAATTAATGTCTGTCCTCACACTGCTGATGCAATTACTGCACTACATAGTGGTGGTGGGCGAGCGAGACGGGGGGAGAGAGGGGAGAAAGACATGTGCGCGCCCATGGTTCTGTGTATGTCGCTCACCCGCGGTGGAGGTCGATACGGACGCAGGCGCGCCCCTCACTGTCCCAGGCACAGTAGGGGTCCCGGGACAACAGGCAGTCTGGCTGAGACTGATAGCGGCTGCAGTTAGCCAGGGGCAGCTGGAGGACCTCTGAACGTGAACCAATGTACAAGTACTTCTACAGAGAGAGAGAGAGAGCGAGAGACAGAGAGAGAGACAGACCAGAGGCCAGGTGGGCCCATGCAGACAGACACCACAGAGAGACAGAGAGAACAGAAAGATAAACAGACAGAAACATAGAACGACTCAGTGAGGAGTTAGTAGAGATAATGGGATAATCACTCTCAATTACAATAACATTCTGGTTCCCTCTCTCCCCCCTCTATCCAATCTGGGCTGTTCGTTTTCACAAAGCTGGTTATAAAATTGCTGGCCGCGGCTAAGCTAGACGTAATGAGATAAGGATTGGGCTTTGGGCTGAAGTTGGTGGGAGGATAGCATCGCTAGGCAGACGTTGGCCAATAGTAACACAAACAGAATGGCTCATTCCACAGGGGCACAGAGACCAGGCAAACAATAAGGACCAGAGGTTTAATTCCCCACTGCGAAGAGGGATTGTAATTACTGTTATTGTGAAGGGGGCTTTGGATTCATGAGGCTGCACTTGATGTTGAAAAGGGCACCGTCAAAAAAGAAAATAAAAAACGTCAGAATGGCACACCAGCAGTAGGGAAAATACTTGCCTGCCCATTCTCAAAGGCTGTGTGAAGCTAAGTGTCTGGAGTAATGGATATTAAGAGCAGAGCTGGGCACAAGATAAATGTCCTGTCATCGTCACGTACTGATGAAGTAGTGATGAAATAACAAAGCAACTCAGTCCTGTATATTGGATCACCTCCGCGCTAGTGTTACAGGTTGATGTTTGGGTCTATATACATTAAGATTTTATACAGTGCATGCAGTATACGGCCATCATAATTTCTTTCATATCGTCAACAGTGGGGGATAGTCTAGTGGTCTAGGCGTTGGACTCCCAGCTGGTAGATTGCGGGTTCGATCCCTGAAGGTGGCCTACCTGTAAGCAAGATGCCTAACCCCTATCTGCTCCATGTAATAGCACCATGTAATTGTAAGTCGCTTTGGATATAAGTGTCTGCTAAATGATCAAATTGTAATGGTTGAAGCAGCTGACTGCCTGTAGCTGGGACACTTATACAGCAATTACAGAGACCTCAGAGAGAGGAATGGTGGCTTTATAACGTTATTTTGTTTCGCCTGCAGGAATATACAGTATGTCCACCAGTGTGGAACTTTTATAGGTCAGTTTGATCTGTTCAGTTGTCATTATGTTCATCGTATGTGTGCCTTAGTTCAGTTAATTTGTTTAACCTCTTTATTGGGCACACATGATTTCTTTTGCAAGTGTTTTCTGTTTTATTTGACACGTTTATTTTCCTAGCTCTGAATATTTTTAGATAAATATACTTTTTACACGCCTGCCTGCTTGTGCCTTTCTGTATGATTCCTCACATCAAGTATCTGTTGTTGCTGTCGGCTACAGGGACAATGTTTGGTAGAAGGAGAAAAATATTTCAGGTTTTTGTCATTTTGTGGGTTACGTTGGCAATACAAAAAAATATAAAATGACACTGGCCTTACCCTTTAACTCGAGACTAACGTGACAACCTAACCCAACAACAACCCAGTCTGAAACGTCATAATATTACAACAGCACTCTCCCATTTGCCAACTGAAACAGCTGCCTTCTTACCTTGGTGTGGGAGATGGTCAGACTGTCCACAGGCTGAGCCGTCTCAAACAGCTGGATCTCCTCTATCACATGGGTCTCCGAACCCAGGATGACCACCCTCTGCAGCCAGCCCCCCGCTACAGGACCAGAGGAGAGTGGAAATTAGACGTTAATATAATTCAAACAAACACTGTGTAAATATAACAGACAAAGTATTCCAAATAATAATATTACATTTTCAAGGCAAAATCACATTAACAAAGTCAAATTAATTGACAGTAAAAATTCAGTTGCAGTTGAAAGGGTTTCACAAGCATCTCTTCAGTTGTCCTTTTTGTGTCATGTACCGTGTACTGTATTCATGGACTCCGGCATATGGCCCATCTGTTAAGACTCCTCTATGTAGCTATGTTTAATGCAACGGAGCGTCTATGCTGCTGCAGCTACCGGAAACAAATTCCTCCAGCTTGGCTGCTTACATGGTCATTAAACCCTCACATCTATAAATAAATAAATAATCCCATTCCTAAAACCTGTGTGAATGTACATAAAGCATACACAGTGATACTGTGTACAGCGTATCCACGTACAGAGGTCAATTGTGCAGCACATGATAGGAGGATGACAGAAGAGAACACGCATGACATTGTTCTTTTCATGTAGGCCATTGTGGGGTAACAGAGTTGCAGCCGCGCATTGAGAGGCATTTGAGGCGCAACTGGATGACCTTGATTTGTGTGTGTAAAGTGTGTGTTTGGGGGTGTTTGGGGGTGTGGGGGGTGCGCGGGCACACACACACACACACACACACACACACACACACACACACACAGAGCAAGCACATCATCACACACAGGGATGTGTGATGATAGCTAATCCCCCAGTCCTGTAGCGTGGTATTTTGAGAAATCCTTTTTCTAAACGTGCTTTCTCTCTCTCTCTCCCTCTCTCTCTCTCTCTCTCCCTCTCTCTCTCTCTCTCTCCCTCTCCCTCTCTCTCCCCCTCTCTCCCTCTCTCTCCCCCTCTCTCTCTCCCTCTCTCTCCCCCCCTCTCTCT
>JAODLI010000024.1:5405842-5425842 GCA_027575585.1 Percopsis omiscomaycus | reverse complement strand
GGAGAGGGGAGGGAAGAGTGAGAGAGGAGGAATGGTACATGGTAAAGGACGGGAGAGGGGAGGAGAAGAGGGGGAACGAGAGGAGAGAGAGGGAGAGAGAGGGAGAGGACGGGGAGGCCCGACCTTGGACAGCTGTTGCGTGAGGTGAATTCCCAACCTAAAATAGCTTTGAGACGGAGCGAGCCCCAGCGTGCACGCTGCAACACACAGAGGGGTGTGTGAACGTGTGTGTGAGATCATGTTAATCAGTTAAGCAGGTTGGGTAATGTCTTGAGGAGAACGCACCAAACAAACTCACACGTACAGTACATGCGTGCAAGGCAAACAGACACTACACCACACACACACACACACACACACACTCCTCTGGGCATGTAGCCAACCTGCTCTTCTCCTTGCCCTGTCTTAGCAGGGAAGAACGTGTGTGTGGCACATAAAGGATGGTGCACACACCTTTCCAGAAGCATCTCCTCCAATGCAAACTCACTGAAGAACACACACACACACACACACACACACACACACACAGCACCACCCAGAGAGACCTATATTAGGAAAGGTATGAGAGACAGTTAAGGAATGCAGAACACTGTCCACTGTCTGAGACACTTAACCCCTGTCTGTCTATCTGTCTGTGTGTGTCTGTGTGTCTGTCTGTGTGTCTGTGTGTGTGTCTGTGTGTCTGTGTGTGTGTCTGTCTGTCTATCTGTCTGTGTGTCTTTGTGTCTGTCTGTGTGTGTGTGTCTGTCTGTGTGTCTGTGTGTGTGTCTGTCTGTCTATCTGTCTGTGTGTCTTTGTGTCTGTGTGTCTGTCTGTGTGTGTGTGTCTGTCTGTGTGTCTGTGTGTCTGTCTGTGTGCGTGTCTGTCTGTCTGTGTGCGTGTCTGTGTGTCTGTCTGTCTGTCTGTCTGTCTGTGTGTGTGTCTGTGTGTCTGTGTGTCTGTCTGTGTGTGTGTCTGTGTGTCTGTGTGTGTGTCTGTCTGTCTGTGTGCCTTTTTGTTTGTGTGTGTGTGTGTGTGTGTGTGTGTGTGTGTGTGTGTGTGTGTGTGTGTGTGTGTGTGTGTGTGTCTACATTATTATCATAATTTTTTTAAATCACAGGAAGTCACAGACAACAAGAATCTGAGCGACTGTTGTCAGCTGCTATAATGCCTGTGACAGCGGCCTGACAAGGGAAACAAGGCTATCACCGAGCGGAGGTTTATCCTGTGGACAAGCTGGCGATGACAGAACCTTCTGTAGGTGGGTTTTCAACCACACAGACCCATGCTGAAGGGTTAAATATAAGAGGAATAACACATCGTTTCCACTACTAGCAAGTCAATCTTCAAATAAGAAGTGTCCAGCAAAGAAAACAATATGGAATTTTAGATGTGCACTACAGTATAATAAGTCCACATACAATCGCCAGTATGACTCGAAGCCCGGACACTAAGAGTGTCACGCTGCAGGTTATTCATGAGAGCCAAGTGCCCACCTCTTCCCCTGCGGTGCCAAGTGCTTTTACACCAGCAAACCACAGAGGGGAGCTACAGCTTTTTGTAAGCCCTGCAGCAGACACACAGACACACATGTCTGTCCAGCGCTGGGCTCCTCTACCTGCTACACAGTGTTCATTGTGGAGAGTCAAACCAAAATGGAAGTAGGTATGATTCCGCTGTGTAGCCTTAAAAACGACATCCTCCACAGGGATAAAAACTAATATTACTGCAGATTTTCACGAAATAGTATAACTGATTATACATACACCCCTGATGACCCCTGATAATTCAGTTGTTTTTCAAACACCACTAAGCACATATAGGTGACAACCTTGAAGCTAACTGAATAAGGAGCTATTTATCTAAGCTTCGCCCCTGACCCTGCTAATCTGCTGATAGACCACTGCTTTTGTTTGTATATGTTGATTTGTTTCCTGTGATGTTGCTTTCTTACCTTTTGAAAAGGGATTGTTTAGATTCACAAACATTCTTATCTATTATTTTTAATTAAGTCAAAAGTAAAACATTTTGTTAGGAAAAAAAGATCCTAAGATTTCATCTCAGTCATATGTAAACACAAATTGGTAACCAGGACAATGATGTCAGATATGGGAAAAGACTAAAGCAAGTGAAGACATGTTCTCGTAAATATCATTACATTCAAGCTGGCTGAAAATACGCCATGTCACACTATAAGAATACAGTCAAATTTAATGAGCTAAGAAATCAGACCCGCACACTTGTAAAAACAACTTAATTCATTCTGATGTTTGGCAAAACACATGACTGGGGAGGATTTCTACTGGTTTGTGTTGCTTGATTCATCTGTCAAGGGTTCCACCCATATTTAGTGTATGAAAGCAATTATGAAGTGTTACATTAGAACAACAGCAATGCAAAAGGATTTCAGAACTATTAGGTGACAAGATATCAAGGAAATATGTGATATTAGAAAGAAATTGTTATTCAGACTGAGAAAAGGAATTTGTTTGTGTGAGAAGAATGGGAACAAGAACATTTTAAGAATAATGTAGGTCATTAAATAGCTTACCCCTGTTTCTGAATATAACTTCTTGCATGCATTTTCAATTTTGAATGTTTTAAAACATGTTAATGATTATTTTTTCAATGTTTTCCTAATTTGATGCTATTTGTACAATTTACTGTTTTATTAATTTACAGTATTGATGCATTATTCATTTAACTGTATATAGGCAAGTATTTGGAAATAAAAATGTATAGATTTTTAAATAGATTTTTTAATACAATACATTGGCTTGCATTTTACTTTGAACTTTTTTGTTGTCAAAATGAATTGTAAAAGATTTGATATCTTCTTAAAAATCTATTTGATATTTGAAAATCTACAAATTGAATTATTGTTAATTGCACCAATTTGTGGTAATACATATTTTAAATGGTTTAAAAGGTATCTATCTTATCATAATAAATATATAATATCTAAAATATAGGTTACATTTTACACTGTGATATATTTTGACAAAAAAGACATATAGTGTATATAAAAATGCGAAAATTACATGATGATCTAAATTAATTATTAAATATTTTGACTGTAATAATGATATGATATGAACACTTTAATTTAATTTCTTTAATTCTTACTTTGAGTAAATGTAACAGTTTTTAAATGTGTATTTACAATTAGAAATAGAACATTTATATTTAGATACAAATGCTGTAGGGGGCAAATGGGTAAGAAAATGTGATTACATTCTTTAAACATTAATATGGGGCCTGATTAGTAATTTAAAATCAATTTACCTTTTTTCCATTTTTATATTGAACAAAAAAACTGCACTCATAAATTCCCATCAAATAAATAGAATGAATAGATTCTGGATTAGATTTTGTGCTGGACTTCTGGACGTGAAGGAACTTTTTCATTAGATAAGGGCTGTGAAACCTCTGGATCTTTTGTTTTCCCTTCGCCCTGGGCTAATGGCTACAGATGGAGGAAGTGTTTGACATTACGGACACAGCAGTGCTTGTTTTCAAGGAGATGGTCATGTGGTCTGCCTTAGCAGGCACACACAGTACCCCCTTAATGTGACCCAGACCCCCCAGCCAACTCCAGGGGGTTTCAGGAACTGTCCGCTCTGGGGGAAGAGAGTGTCAGTTTAGCCCCCCTGGTGAACACAAGTCAACATGCCTTAATCCTCCCATCACCTAATGTTACACTTTTGGGTCCACAATTAGCCAGCCAGCCAGATCTCCTCACGCCCTACTGAGCTCGCTCTCCGAGCCTCGCCATGGAGCTCCAGGCTGGGACATAGGGCCTCTGGACAGAGCTCCAGGCTGGGACTAAGGGCATCTGGATAGAGCTCCGTGCTGGTGCTTGGGGCCTCTAGACAGAGCTCCGTGCTGGGACTTGGGGCCTCTAGACAGAGCTCCGTGCTGGGACTTGGGGCCTCTAGACAGAGCTCCGTGCTGGGACTTGGGGCTACAGCTGCTATTGGTGCTGGTTTCCATGGCACAGCACCGGCTGGCCCTGGCCTGGCCACATGGTCCCTCATCTTTCACTGTCACCCCACTGGAGGGGAAGAGATCAAAACAAACATGTGGTGGCAGGGAGGGCCTGAGATGATGAATCGCTGTAATCAGTATCAGACAGCCCAGCACCCGCTCTGATTGGTGGAGGCAACTTTCAACAGATTCCCTGTCCGCCTGAATGACAAGAATCCCAGAGCGAGATTTGTGACCTGAACCACAACCTAGGAACCGAGCAGAACCACGCTCCAGTGAATTCTGTTGAGCAGAATCTTATGGACGCTAAGCCTGGCTGAATCTAAACATTTTGTGAAGAGGACAAATGGTCACACAGTGTTTTAGAGGACGCCATGTCCATTATCGGCTCGCCATGGGCCAGTCCAATGGGGATGAAGGGAGTGGTGTAAATTCCAGGCCTTGGTATCAGACCCATTCTCCACATTGTCTACCTCCCATGTGACTTCCTGCTCCTTCATCTCGGCTGCCATGGAAGAGGAGCACAGGAAAACTCAATCCTCCCCTCCGCTCCAATCTCCTGTATCGCCTAAACAAAAAGCCCTCACTGTAGCTTATACTTTCCTGTCCCTTCTACCGGGCCTTTCCCAGCGTGGGAGTAATATGGGCGTTTCTCAAGGTCAAGTCTCTCTAGGTGCCGGATCCCCTAATATCACTGTTCTGATAGGGAGAATTTGTTATTGGAAAAAAAAAAAAACACTGGATGTGCTGTACACAAAGTGCATGAAGAGAATGAACCAAGTCTGACAAAAATATAATTTCTCAAATGAGTCTTGTTGACCCTGGCTTTATGGCACCAATAAAATAATAGTTATTGTTATATTTGTTAATTATTACCAGAATTAGAAGAGCAGAGAAAACACACACACACACACACACACACACACACACAGAAGGCCTGCAAAAATGACCTTGATGTACAGTTGTGAGCCAATGGTTCAAGGTGAAGGGTGAAGCACCTCAGTTAAGGACTGTCTGGGTCTGCGGACAGAGCGGTGGTGGGATACAACCATGCAAGGACCAAGCTATGTCGCGGGTGAGGTTGGGGGGTGTGCGTGTATCTCAGCCCTGGGGGGGGGGGGGGGGGGGGGGGGGGGGGGGGGGGGGGGGGGGGGGGGTTGGGGGGTGTGCGTTTTTCTCAGCACTGCCCCCCCCCCCCACCCCCTCTCTCAGTCAGGAAAAACAACCAGGCCTTCTCATATTTCAATAAATACACAAGCAGGGGCCGGGGGTGCAAGAAAGCATCGCAGATAAGCAGGGAGGATGAGTGGGGCCGAGGATGGCTTCCCCGCTACATTAAAGTCCATTTAGGATCACGGGCTTTGCCAAGGAGAGCCCAGCAGGCAGTGAAAGATTTATAATGAGCAGAGACTCTGCCCTTGTATTTAATACTGGGCTTAAGACGTATTAGAGGGACAAAGGCCGCAGATCCTGCTCTGGGAAAAGAAAGGCCTTAATTAATTTGGTGGAGATCACCGAGGGCCCAGGCTCCACATCATCGGTTCTTTGTGGCAAGAATGCCAGCTATTTACTGGCGCTCCAATAGGACTGCTGGGAGAGGCGAGGTGATGACGACCGAGCCGCTGTGCCACAGATAGGAAAAGGATACTTTTCAAAAGCTAAAAGCTTCCCAGTTTTAAAACAAAGGTGGGGGGGGGAAGAAGAAGTGATTTTGAAAAGGGATCTGCCCCCCCCCCTGCTCCCATGCAGACATTCCAGGCTGTTTGGAAACCTCTCTCTCTCATTCCATGAGATATTTAACTCCCTTCACATCAACCAGTTAGAGGTTGTAACGCAGATATTTAAATACATAATTTACACAAAGCCTACAATAGGGTTTATGTAGATAGAAAGAGACATTTTATACAGATGTCTCTAAAATATTTTCACCCTTTTTTTGCTTTCTGTAGATATTAACATATACAAGCACACTATTTGGGGGGGGGGGGGGGATCACATTGTGTAAAATATATTTCAACTAAATTAAGCCCATTTAGAAAAAGTACAGAAAAGTAGCCTACATTTTAAGAATTAAATATTGCTTGTTGTGACCTGCTCAGAGTAGAGAAGAGGGTTGCCCGGCTATACAAGGGGCACCGTTGGCAACTTTCAGGCTTAGAGATATGTGGAAGATGACTTCCCGTCCCAAAATAAACAGACAGAGATGGCACACATCGTCCTTTAGGACTGGGAAGAAGGGAGTGTGCATAGCACATCTCTCTCTTTCTCTGTGCCATGTAAAGTCCCAGATGGCACAGTGAGCTTCACATACCATTACAGCTAAGTTAGTGTCGTTTGTGTTTGGAATCGGTTTAGGCATACATTTACACTTCTATAAAGAACTATGTAAATAAATAGAAATGAGAGAGGGCAGTGATAATATCCCAGTGTTGTTAGAACAAATTGACACATACACCAACTAAAATACATTTACATAGTTACAGAGTTGTGGAAAAAGGGTTTATTTAATTATTTCAATACACATTTAAAAAACACTGATTTACAGTGAATTTGTATTTTTGAGAAATTAATGGTTAATGGTTTATTCAATTCTTTAAACCAAAACGTCTAAAAGTCTAGACCATCTCCCCCTAAATGTATTTGGGAATCTCCAAAGGGGAAACCAGGGAATAATATTTCCACCTTTAGTCATCCATTGTGTTAATTTCGTTTGTGTTTTTATTGTATTTGTATGGCGTCCCAGAACACAATCAGAACAGAATAAACGTTGAAAGAGGAAACGACACAATATAGCCTACTGCTATAAATATCCGCAGGATAAAATAATTAAATAGGCTATAATAAATAACTATCGCCTACCAGAGAAAAAATAGGCCTACTGATAATAAAGACCGTCTTATGTATACATTTGGATATTGTGCTAAGTTTTCGGCTCTTGATCTTAGATACCTGTTGGATAACTTGAGAGCAAATACTATCGCAAAGACAAATTCACACCACAACCTCATTTGTCCATTTGTCGCACAAAATCATTCTACCATATAGAACTCGCAACAAAAAAAGCTGTGATATATTTGGAATAAAACTGGTTTATAGGTAGGCCTATATTAGGCTACTATAGATGTATCTACAATTGAAGTTTATTATTTGTATGTGATTAGTGGAATCAATAAAAGTATAATTTCCCCACTTAATTATCCTAATCTAATTTATCATACCTATATAGATTTCCAAAAATAAATTACGTTTTATAGGCTATGCCTTCAGAACACATAGGTCTACCATTCTGCTCATTATATACGGTATGTCAGTAGCCTATACAGTACAGTGTGTGGACAAATTAGCCCATTTTAGAAATGTTAAATGATAAAGCGCGTCATAAAGATAAATAACATCGTAGCTCTGGCCATGTTTAAAATATTTTATAGCAACTAGGTGCAACATAGCATTTGTAAATGCCTACGGACAACCTGGGCAGACCTCCGGCCACTGAGCTGTCAGCGGTCAACTGCTCACTTCCTCCGCGTCTTATTCAGGGATTTAGACTAATATTTAGATAGGATAGGGTTTTATACGTGGAACGCGCCACCCTGGTCACATACAGACTCAGTGTCATATAGGGTAAATGTGAAAATTATTGTTTTATGATCAATGGGTAGTATTTGATTTATTATACAATAACCTAAAAGCGTGAATAATATTTTATCGGAGCAAGATTGACACAGAAGACCCGAAAGAAAAAAACAACAACAAAATGATACGTCGGGTGGTTAAAATTGTATCTGTGCAAAACTCTCTGTCTCCAAGATACAACGATGACCAAATCATTATATGCATATATCTGCTAATAACACAGATATTGCAGAGATGATGCCCTGACATTTACGAGGTCTGTGCTGTGAAATGGGGCATAGTCGGGAGTCTTTAGTGATTTATCGTGTTAGCACAACAGAAAACATTGGACCACACAGAGATGTCCAAATAAGGGAGCACAAGAACGTCACACTCCTATAAAATCATAACAGCATGCGTAAACAGGCTGTGAATATTTTTTAATCAATGTCACATGGCCAGCGAAGTATTTCTAAAATAAAGCCATGAATTGGGTTATTGATGTGATATACTTATAATCATGCAAATTGCAAATTATTTTTTTGAGACTTTATAAGCCAAACAATGATTTCAGCCGTAGGCTTACACGCGTAAAACCGCAAGGACGTATAGCCTTTGGGTGCTTGTTGTTGGACCAGCATGGTTCTCTATTCAAATCCAGTGTTGGAATTCTGCAATGAAATTTTTTAGTCCTACAGTATATTTTACAATTAATTAAAACAAAATTGACACGATGAGTTCAATGGGCTACCTATGAGTTCAGTTCAGCTAATAGGCCGAATATAAACTAAATTATTTTTAACACTTGTAGCTCCAATAACTAGACTTAAATGTAAACATTTTAGACTTTATTTCACATTAATAAAATTAAAACTGATTTTTGATTAGATTCTCACTTCTATCACTTCAATTCTCGGCTTCCAACAAGTGAAGTCTAACTATCTCATTTTGCACTGCTACATGGGTAGCAATAGATATGCCAACATTAATATCGTTTTTTTCCGAGTAGGCCTCATGTCGATGCAAAGAAAGGTAAACACATGCCAGGATATCCCAGGATATGGATCTCCTGTGAATAGGCTTTAAATTTATACTGTTTGACCCAAGCGAATACCCATACCAAAATCATCATTTTTTAATTTTCCAAATCGACGAATTCCAGTAAACTATAAATATACCGATCTCTAGGCAAAATCCTCCTTCCACGGAGTCTCTATCCACGGGACAGAAAGGCACGGGCCTCTCCTTTAATGGTTTTAAAATGAACTAGAACATACCTTATATACACGGTTTAATTGTATTAATAGAGCAATATCCACAGAAATAAAATCCTATAGGCCTACATTATGTCCGGCCTACAACAATCTCTAAAATATGTTTGCTCGGTGCCCCAGTGTTTAAACGCTGTCTTCTACGCTAAGAGGTCACTGTCTAGGCTACTGTATCATAAAGCAGTCATAGGTCTAAGCGGTTGTTTTTTAATGTGTGCTCACAATACACAAAGTATCCAATTCACACTTGAGCACCTAACGACGCACGGAATCGGGCACCATTGGAAGTGGTAACGAGAAAATAACGCTCAATATGGCTACATAGAGTTACAGTATACTAAAATACGCTTCGAAACTAACTCTTAAGAAAAATATGGACTGTTTAGTATATGGGCTACAGGCCTGCAGCAACTGCAATTCGTATAAGAAATATATAAGCCTACTTTGAAACAGGTAGGCTATATTTTTCCATCCCAGAATGTTTGTTTTAGTAGGCTACGTATGTGCAATTGTCTTCCCATTTTAAAAGTATGCTATTCTTGTAACTGCACGCTTGGATACGTCCACCGTGTCTTGATGCGTGTCTATGGCCTTCAAGCAAATTCCAACACAGTCTCTTCCCATTTAAATCGAGTCCTGTATTTTGTCTGTTATCACCTAAGTATTTACAAAGGAGGCTTCCGACTTGGCAATGATTAAGTGAGCTGCTATCAATGGCATCGTCTTGATAAAAAAGGAAGGAATACACGGATGTGATTTGCTCGGTGCCCCAGTGTTGTAGACTAATTATTCGCGCAGTGTCGTTTATGGCATAAGGTATGAGCAGTGATACTATCATCTCCACCTTTAAAAATAAACTGGTGTAATTAAAGTAGACTCCTTCAACTACACAGCTATAGTGTCACCTGGGTAAACACCGTGCGTAAATGCTCATTATACAATATTATTTATTAAATTATATATTAGATTATTACATTACATATTACATTTTATTATAAGTCTATATATATATATATATATATATAAAGCCTATATATAATTACTGTATATTATTGATATTCTGTCAATGGCGATCGCTCGAACTATCAATCGATCAAAACACTACATAGGATTGAATGTTTATTTATACTTATTAGCTCCAAGAAACAGAAACAGAACACATATGCATTGGGCTTATCCCGCAATAACTCGTTTATCCCCCGCTGCTTTACTGCGTTATTCAATCCTTTAGTGTAAATTCGACTCAATCCGATAGCAGCTTGACAAAATATAGCTTTTGTTAGCACTCATTAATTATTAACCTTAATAAGCTGATAACCAATGCGATATTCTTGGCGCGGGGGGTCAAGTGCCTTCGCCAGAGGCAGCCATTCTCGTCTCCACGAGATGCCACGTGTGTTTATTCTTTTACACTTTAGTGCCTAACTCTATTTAGCGGCTATGTGGACGCGAGTGTGGTGTTTGATAAAGTTTCAATGTCTGTAAAATACTGAAGTGTGGTGGTCTTGTACAATGCTTCTACAATCTATAATCGAACGTTATTTCTTTAGAAAGGGTCTCATATGCCCACTCTGACCAAAAAACCTACAAGTAGCCTAAATGGATGGATGGACGGGTGAATGGATGGTTGGATGGATGAGTGAGTGGTTGGAGGAAATATAATCCATACGTAAAACAAATGTGAATATGTTGTAAAGATATGTCTACTAAAATAATCATTTGTGAGTAATTTCATCTTTAGTTGCCTCCGACGCAATGTGGGGAGTGGAAACGATGCAAATACGATGTTACCACACGCTGTATGTTTAGTACTGTAAAAGTGGAGCATTTGAACTCGGACTTTGCAGTGACGTTTGCATTTTTCCCTTTAGAGCTGAATTCAAATGCAGCACATGACTGACAAGTTCTCGTTCAAATATAACATCCAGGGGAGCGCGTAGACACTTTTTCCAGAGTCGTGCCTGGGAGGCGTGGAGCTCTCACTTTTGACATTCTATCAGCAGTAGCTTCTCTTCAAGTCAGACCAGAGAACTCATATGACATCACCTCGCCACCGAATGGGGGAAGCAGGGAAGCTCACTCTGCGGAACAGTGTTTTGATACAACAGGACGTGTTTGGGCAAATCAAATGAATTTGAATGCAAGTGAAGTTTTCGAACTGCCCTTCAAAATAGCCGTGGCCGTGGGAATACTTTGCCTCGAAAAACAGCATAGGTTGCCTATAGAACAATCTCACGAGTGCGCCAGTGGCGGAATGTAAAGCTATTTTAGCGCATGTTCAGTTCCATTGTGCACAGCCTTCTCTCGCTTTCTTCGCGTATCGAGCGGGTAGAAAGCGGAGGAGGGACGGCTTTTCTCGACTTGATTTCTTGCCTATGGACGACAGCGGTCCCCTCTCTCCAAAGGCAAATGCTTTCAGTATTGCCTCTCTGATTTCAGCTGCAGAGCGAGCAGGAAACCCAACGTTTGACAAACAAGGCAGTGGCCTGGACAAACCAGACCTGCACAACTACAGTTCCTTTAAAATGCACTACAGCACTGTCACCCGGGAAATGGAAGGTACGATGGCGCTCTTGACAATAACATTGTTTTATTTTGCTCGTAGCATGTGAAGCTATTAGGCCCTGTAATTACTAAAAAACACGAAAACAACAAATATATTTAGCTCATAGACATATATTATTTTCAGACGTATAAAGATTTTGAGGAATTGTGCGGATTGAACCCACGAGTGAAATCGTACTGGAAAATAATTCCGGAACCATTGGCCAAAAAACGTCAAAATATTTGATTGTGCAAAGCTTGGCAATCGTCATTAGTGAGGAGTCTAGCCTATCACACAAAGTGGCTATGGGGTAAAACTGACTTTTCTCACTTCAAACGACAACATTACTCGTAGTGTCAACTTTAATGCAGAGGGGCAAATATGTTGGTGGGGGTTTAAATGTGCACCCGTGCGTAATGGTAAAAACAGACCATAATAGACCCATTCAGCGCAGTGGAAAGAAGATTCAACGCCATATGTGTCAAGTAAAGACAAAGCAACAACCCACCAGGCTGCGCAATCTGTTTGTTGGTTCATGCAAATCAATGTTTGTTTACCTTGTGAAATGTTTACACTCCGTGCCAGCAAGCCCATCTATTGTTAACGGGTCGATGTGGGCGATACCCTTATCCAAAAGAAAATGGGTGCCGGAAAGCCCATTAAAAAGGGGCGCACTTCACTGTCAATCAGTTTCGTCCCATGGCGAGGAAAGCCACATTACCTGCAGTTCCTTATCTAAATAGAAATAAGAACCGGTTTTATCGTAAAGGGGAGGCCCTCTGCGTGAGATAAGAGAAGAGACTGGGTCGCAGTTAAGCACACAGCAGCAGCGCACAACAGAGACGGTGGATTTACTTGTGCAGAATCGCCGATTTAGAAAAAAGATTTTACGCGCACGAAAATAATTTCACTTCGAATAGCGCAACATTTCTGAACAGTGCGTTTTTTGTAAACATTTAGTCTGCATTCAGACGTTTTGCTTTCACGAGCAGTCGCTGTGTAGGCTATTATGCTGCCAGTGGATGCAGCTTCAAGGATTATTGAACTCTCAGGACGGAAACTTTTGAATCGAAAGTGGTGCTTTCTGCTTGACATCTGCATTCGAAGATAACTAGCTCTACTTTGTGACTTTGCTGATTGTGTTTTAACATTAAGTACAGCGCATATAGTAAATCCAGTTTTTGGAATGATTTCAGCAATATCCAGCCCGTGGCTGACGCAGCTGTCCCATTTTTGCGATGTTGCAGCCTTCACGACGAGCAGCCTTAGCAGCCTCAACACGCCGGGGAGTTATCATCTGTCCCCCTCCCCGGGGGACCCCTACAGCCAACACGATACCCACTTTGAGCCATGCCCGGCCGCTCAGCACAACTACAGCTACTCGGGCTCGAACCCCGGACAGGCCCAACCGAGCGACACCGGGACTTCTAACTGTTCTTCCTCGTCGTCCAGCTCGACGCCAAACAGCAAGTCCGTTGTGAAAAAGAACCCTAAAGTGGCCAATATTAACGTCCAGCTGGAGATGAAAGCTTTATGGGACGAATTTAACCAACTCGGAACGGAAATGATTGTTACCAAGGCTGGCAGGTGAGTGGAGAAATGTTAATAGGTCTACATGTCTTAAGAGGAGCTATTAACTTGGGCTCGGTGCGTTATATAAAACGAAATATTAAATGTTGTTTAGCCCTTTCCCGAAGAGTAGATCTATTGATCTATCTAAGTCAATCTGCATCGGAGAACCTATATGTTTTCCAATTCTAAAAAATTATAGAATTACGTTTAGGCAATTCATTCCGCAGTGCCGTGATTTAGCCTAATCTGGGTTTTTTTTTAATTAGAAGTGGAATATGTGCGTGTACGCAAATGTAGTCAGTAGGCTACTTAAAAAATAATAGCAGGTTTCTCACATTTACTGATAAGATGGATGCTGGTTGTAGTCATTTTAAAACATCTTTATTCAGATCTATAGCAGTAGGCCTATGCTAACTTCAAGGATATGGGACATTGTTGACATGCGTTGTTGTGTGAAAAGTAACCTACTGCTTTCAAAAAAAGTCAGTTTACCCATATTATATGTATGACTGGCTTTAGATTGTGGAGCTGATGCAAATGTTTTGAAATGTCGAAGACGCTTGGCAATCATGTGATTCCGGTGCGTGACGCTATAGCTTTTAGCTATTTATATTAATATTGAAACGAAACATTTAGTACTAATGTTAGACTGACATAAGGTCCTAATAAAAAGTTAATATTTATTATAGGCTATAGGCCTATATTATATCATGATATGACTATATTATTTGCTAGATTGAATTTCCCTTGTTTTCATTAGTCAAATGTTTGCCTCCATATTTTCCTCATAATTGTAGAAAGAAAAACATATTTTCAAAAGCAAAACCTTACATAAGAAATAAATAAAATGGAGCTATAGACTAGGCCTACTGTTACGTTGGTGGACACGTGGATTCATAAAACGTTTTCATTTTCAGATATTTTTGTCCCTAACTTTTATTTGATAAATATTATAATTCAACGCTTAAAGTTGCCATCTGTATCACGATGCTCCTTATTTAATTACACATCAGCTAATGACTAGGCCTATACTTTATGTAGGCTATAGCCTACAATTACATGTAGCCTATTACGCTATTTTCCTATTTTATTCCGAAAGTGAATGTGTGTGTAAAATAAGAGGTTCGGTGTAGGCCTATAAGCTACCTACTCTCGACTGTCTGACAGGGAAAGCAGATCTATCACTCTGGATACGCAGGAGAGCACTTTAAAAGATACTTCAGCCTCACCTATCCAAAACTGCAGCCTTGAATAGACACTGGCGGTAATTGAGCGTTGGTTTCAGAATCCCTTTCACTGATTCGACGAAGTTTCAACTTTCAGGACAACTTTAATGTTCTTTAGAAATACAGCCTACTTGGCGCAAAGCACACGAGCATGGGCTACGTGTGTTTGTGCGTGCGTGCTTTCGTCCATGAGTGTGATTGTGTCTGGAATTTATCACAAGGTAGAAGAGAAATTGCACCGTAGGCTATTGCTATAGGTTATATGAGTGGGGCTAAAAAGCTGCAGCACCAAATCCTCATTTAGAAAAGGAAACGTTTTAAAACTGCTTTGGTGTGTCCACGGAGTGACTGCAATACGTCATATTCAATTGCGCAGTGACTCTGTCTTCATATAGCCACAACTCCTAGCGCCACAGCACAGCCTGTAGGCCTAAACTGCGGTTTAGTCAGTTTCTATAGTTGACTTTTGTGAATAAATAAAAAATGTTAACAATTGTTAGGCTAGTTTATTGGAAACGTACCAAATTGGCTAGAAAGATAGGCGAAGGCCTAAATGCTAAAATGAACACACCGCATGAACAAAATGTTCCTTTTGAGCACTTCACAAAGGAAACAATTCCAAGCATCTAAGCGTTAACTCATCCATCGTTTCTGTTTCTTCGCTAGGCGAATGTTTCCCACTTTCCAAGTGAAAATATTTGGAATGGATCCCATGGCAGACTATATGCTCCTTATGGATTTTCTACCAGTAGATGACAAACGATATAGGTATTGTACAATCATCAAATTTTTTAATAAAGTATTTTAATCGACATTGAATGCATTTCTTACCGCTATTAGGCTATTTGCCTACTAACAGGCTACTTATTTTTAGTGAGTCCACAATTTAAAATAAAAAATTTTCGTTTCCTAGGTATGCCTTCCACAGCTCGTCGTGGTTGGTGGCTGGTAAGGCGGACCCCGCCACCCCCGGGAGAGTTCACTATCACCCGGACTCTCCAGCTAAAGGCGCTCAGTGGATGAAACAGATCGTCTCCTTCGATAAACTGAAACTCACCAACAACTTGCTGGATGACAACGGCCACGTGAGTAGCTAGGCGGTCAATTAGAATAGGGTAAAGCCCGAGGTTTCTTTTTTTTTTTTTCAAATTAAAATAGGTCATATTTCTAGGGCATTTGATTAAAACGTTCGATTATAGCCCAACGCACATTGCAATTCAAAACGGAATATCCCTGTGCCTTTATATTTTCATCTACGTTTATGGTTAAATGATATGTGTGCAAATGTTTATAGGCTATATCCTATTCAATAGCGGGCCTCATAGTTCTACTAGTAGGCCTACGATAGGAAATATTTTAGACTAATGTATAGTCTACAGTAGGCCTATATATATTCATATTCAATAACACAAAAAGCAATGGGTCTAATAGTCACATAATAGTCAATAGTCTTTTAGCAGACGCTTATCCAAAGCGACTTAAGCCTACAGTGAGTACAAAAATTAAGTACATTGAGTAGGCAACAGTGTTTAAAACAGGTCTACATTGAATACAGGGAGTCCAACTATTAGCATGGAAGGGCAAGGATGCTTACAGGTAGGCCAGGCTTGTTCTGAATCGAACCCACGACATTTCGGGTGGGAGTACACCACACTACACTAGGCCTGCCTGTGTCAATGTAAGAATAAGAGATGTGGTTATACAAGGAATACAATGCGGTGATATTATGCCCAACGCTTACGCATTTTGAAAGCATGTATGTTTCATACATTGCCATCAGACCTTTGTCGGACATAAACGCTGTGATCATTATTATTTACGTCACCCAAATAAGTGAGGAGGTTTATCACATTGATTTCACTGCTAAAACTGAACAGTTATTGGCCATTAGTGCTGATGTATCCTCTTTTCCTATTTTCGCTGCAGATTATTCTGAATTCTATGCACCGATATCAGCCGAGGTTCCACGTCGTTTATGTGGACCCCCGTAAAGACAGCGAAAAATACGCGGAGGAGAATTACAAGACATTTGTCTTTGAGGAAACTCGGTTCACGGCGGTGACCGCGTACCAGAACCACAGGGTAAGGAGCCTTCAGACCATCGGAAGCCTTCAAATATGTAGAGCACTTTAAACTTGTGGAGTGTGCAAAATACATTGACAATTGTTTTGCCAATTTAGTTCTTACTTAATTTCTATAAGCATACTGAAGAAGAGGTCGCTTGATATTTTCAAATGTTTGGATAGCACAAGTTATAGGTCTGTAGACGTGGATAAACCTGCAAATGTTAGATTAGGAGTGGCTATCTGAAATCATTGCTATGGTAAGGAATCGTGTTTTAGAAAACACTCAAGCCAACCCTTGTCAAATATAGCACATACAAAAATTAAATAAAAAAGTGAAAGACACATAAAAATAGCATAAGGTGGGAGCACGTATTTGTTTTTATTGTATTTCTATCTGGGCTTTCGTGCATGCATGGTTTCGAGCACGGTAGAACCGATTCCGAATAATTATAGTAGCCTAATTCGTTATATTGCTATAGGCATAGCATTTATTATTGCACTTATTTACAAAGCATTTATTAAAAGCAACATATAATACAATTAAAAACACGGACATAGTTTGCGGGTGAACGATGTCACCTCATGTGATGGTTGCAGCACAGCTGTCCTCTGTTTTCAGTCTCCTGCGTTGTTTTCGGTCAGCTTGACCTCTTGGCCCTGGGTCGCACACCCAAAAACGGCCTTTTACTGGATGAAGGGTTTTTAATATTAGAGCTTATTGTCTAATATTTGATTTTCAAAATATATATTATTTGGCTCATTGGCGACTCGGGTTTAAAATGACAGACGCATTGAATAATGAATCGATGTCACTTTACACGTGTAATCTAAGATCCTTATTATGTTAAATAATGTGCATTTTAATTGCAGACAGTGGGCATACACAAACTAATCTCAATTACGAAAAATAAGACTGCACGTGATATTGAAAACTATAATTTAAAGTTGATGTGTTGACATTTTCGATTAACTCAAAATCAAACTTTAGTCTCTTCAAAAACGATTCATATCAGGACCTATAGGAAATGTATCCCGAGCCTGTGTGTAGTGCGCAATGATGGGTTGTGTAATTCTTCACAACGTGATTGCGTTTCATCTTAATGGAAGTTCGTCAGTAGAAATATATGCATATCAGTCATACGTTTTCCAGCTGGAAAGGCTCAAAGGCTGTCCAAATAGCCTTCCTCGCGTTTGAAAATTAGACTAATAGCCTAATAATAATATCATTCTAAAAATGAGACCATACTATAGTGTTTCCATGTTATATTAAAATAGAATGCAGCTATAGCCTATCTGAATGTATTAGAATACCAATTCGGTCTAAAAGGAAAACGATTTCACATGTTCCTACTGATTTCAGATCACGCAGCTGAAGATCGCCAGTAATCCTTTTGCTAAGGGCTTTAGGGACTGTGACCCAGAGGATTGGTGAGTATCTAACTTTAAAAAAGTCACAAAATATAATTGAATATGCATATTTTCCCTGGAGATCCAAATTTAGAATAGAAACATATTATTTGTTATGTTGTTTATTTGTTAGCACACTCAAGTGGACCTGATTTGAGTTTCTTGTCTCATTTTGCATCATGCAACAGGTTGTAGGCCTAGTAGTTGTTTATGATTTAGTAATTATGTTTCATCACCTATGAAATGTTGTATTGTCCACATAATAATGTTAAAAAGCAGCTGTACCTTTGACCTTCATTAAAGAAGTATGTAGGCTATAACTAAAGGCATTCTCCCTGCTTCAGGCCCAGGAATCACAGGCCAGGCTCTCTGCCAATAATGAGTGCTTTTGCCAGAACAAGGAACCCAATGTCATCTCCCCCACAGCAGAACGGCACAGAGAAAGGTCGGCAGCTCTTTGCTTGAAATCAAAACTGACCTCTTGCTATTGAGCTTGAAACAAAGTCATATTCAGTTGTTACTGCTGTTGAAGTAGCATATTCATCCCCATATTTTCCTTTACTTTATTGCAAATATATACTGCATACAATGAACTGGAACTTCTATAAGACAGCCGTTCCCAAAGTGGCGTTCAGGATCCCCTGAGGGGTCTTCGGATTATTTTATTTTATCTTTATACATAGATAATACATTTTCAATCTGGTTTCACTATGTGAAATTATTATGATTGCTATATTTTCCCCTATATGTTATGCATATGGTTTAGTACCACTGAAATAACAGGTTAATACCTCATTACTTCACTTGCTTGATTGTGTCTTGTCTTGTCCTGTGCAGAAGACAGCAGACGGGACTACGAGCGAGACCCTAGTGGCACGCCCATCCACGCTGACCCGGCTCACCAGCTGATGTCCCGGGTCCTAAGCCCCGCCCTGCCCGTCCCGGGAGGCCTCCACGCTGTCCCCCTCACCAGCAGCCGGCCCAGCCCTCCCCACGACCTACGATCGGACCCCCACTCCCTACCCCCGGACACCCTGCACCACCATCCCTACAAGTACCCCACCACGTACGAACACTACCTGGGGGCCAAGACCCGGCCGTCCCCCTACCCTTTACCCGGCATCCGAGGACACACGTACCACCATCACATGAACCCCGCCACGGCTAACATGTACTCAGCCACAAGTGCCCCCACTAACTATGACTATGGGCCCAGATAATGACTGCTGCTCCCACCTACGCTAGTGGCTACAGCAGCACTGTTGGAATACAAACTACGGCACCGCACGCAGCAAGCTCGGCTGCAAGCTGAGGGGGGTGTTTAAAAGCAACCCCCCCACCCCGCCCCCACGGCACCCGGGCCCTGTGATATCCGATCGGGCTCGCCGCGTCCCTGGGAGTCGGCCCCGTCAACCCTGCCTCACCTCCTGCAATGACACGCCTGCGACACCTCCCCTGCCTGCTCCCGGGGACGAGTGTCCCCTTACTAAAACTAGGCGGGACTACGTGGTCACTGTGGAAGGAGAGAGTGGAGAAGGCTTATGTCTTCTAGTAAGTGGGATGCCAAACAGTGGATATTGATTAACATCTATGTATCTAAACCAGTGGTTCTTAACCTGGGTTCGATCGAACCCCCAGGGGTTCGGCGAGTCAGTCTTAGGGGGTTCGGCGGAGGATAAGACACACCCGACTCATATGATTCGTGATGACACTCCCCCATTGGCCATCATTGGCTGCAGGTTAGGTAGCCCTAACCCTAGTGACACAACGTTAAGAAGGGTTCGGTGAATGCGCATATGAAACTGGTGGGGTTCAGTACATCCAACAAGGTTAAGAACCACTGATCTAAACCAACCCCCTCTGCCTGTTCTTGTCACAGGCGATATGATATATGCCTGGTCAAGTAAACCAAGAGGCATATTGTCATTTATGGCCCTGTAAACCAAACTTTACAATTTACAATTAGGTCATTTAGCCTAATTGTAAATTGTACATTTTGGTTTACAGGGTCATAAATGACTTTCTATTCATGTTCAACACATGTGTGGATGTCTCTCCACCAGACCAGAATGTTTTCATTTCATTTTGCCAAGTTTCGACCGGGTTGTCTGTCTCTCCTGCACACGCTCACGTCTCCTAAAGAAAGTAAACAGGTGCAAAGGAAGGGGTGTCACACACACACACGCACACGCACGCACACACACGCACGCACGCACGCACACACACATCCTCTCTCCTCCTTGTCTCCACCCCCCGCTTTTCCCTCACCGGACCCTCTGACCAAAAGCGCTCAGAACATTTCCCCCCCCCCGTGCTCGTATGTGCAGTGTCTTCA